>JBBPBX010020046.1:0-21631 GCA_038048925.1 Garcialebias charrua | reverse complement strand
TCATGAACCCAGAGTAATAACACGTCACATTCAGGAAATCCATTTCATAGTTTGCAGCCAGCTACAGCATGTGGACTGAGTGAGTAGCACTTTAGCTAACAGCTAACCAACTTTTCATCGTAACATGTCCGCTGTGTGGAAGTATTTTACACTAAACACCACAAGACAGCAACGTGCAATGTCTGCAGAGCCATGGAACCACATTAAACTGCGGTCAAGTTAGTTTTACGTTGGACATTCGAGCTCCGGGGCTTCAGCGGGACGCCACTCTCGCTGAACCGAAACAGGGAGACCGACCGCGGCCAGCTGCGTCCAGTCCGACCCGCTGTCTGACCGTCTCGTAGGAGGGACAGGCGGAGAGCGGCTGACCGAAATCAGAGCACCCGCCCCGTAGTGAACAAGAAAAACACACAGCTGAAGCCACGGAGCTCAAATGTTCACTGAGAAATTACTACTAATAATAATAATAATTAATAATTAATTCAATTTATAACGCACTTTTCATTACTGAAAATCTCAAAGTGCTACACATATATTGAATGCTACACACATTCATAAACCGGTGGCGGCAGACTACCATGCAAGGTGCTTTCCAGTCCTACCGGGAGCAACTCAGGGTTAAGTGTCTTGCCCAAGGACACAACGACACATGGTGCGGGTCCCGGGAGTCGAACCGCCAACTTTCCGATCGGGAGACGACTGCCATTACCACTACACCACGGCCGCCCTTTACTAAACATCATCATAATGGGGCCGAGATGGTGTAGAGAATAGAGATGGTGTAGAGATGGTGTAGAGAATAGAGATGGTGTAGAGGCAGGGCAGCCGGCTCAGGACCAGAAGGTCTCGGGTTCGATCCCCAGTCACAGCATACCTCGTTGTGCCCCTGGGCAAGACACTTAACCCCGAGTTGCTCCCGGTAGGACTGGCAGTGCCTTGCATGGCAGTCTACCGCTACCGGTGTATGAATGTGTTTATGAATGGGTGGATGGTTGGTACTGTGAAGCACTTTGGGGCCCCTCAAAGGGGGCTGGAAAGCGCTATAAGTAAGCTCCATTTACCATAATTAATGACCAACAGCTATCAGCTGTAGAAAATGAAGGATTTCACAGCTTGATACTTGCAGCCAACAGTAAACAATCATAAAAAAGCATATTAATTAAAAATCACAAGAAAACTGTATTTAAAAAAAAACGAAACATAAACAGCTACATTATAAAACAATGTAAAATACTAAAAGCAGGAACATGTCTGTGTTGATTTATGCCAAGAACTTAGCAGATGTAAAGCTATTTAATATTTCATTTAATTCATTTATTCATTCATTTAAAAGAGACAAAATAAAACAAATTCATCAAAAAGAAAACACTGAATGAAATGAGTGCAGAAAGAAGAAAAAAAAATTATATCACCCCCTTATAATAAACATTGAAACAGTCCGGCCCTTGGCTTGTAGCAAATTTGTTTTTTTGGCCCTCGGTGTATTTGACTTTGACACCCCTGCTGTAAGTAGTTTAGTTCATCTGAGAAACGTCATCTAAATGGGGCCAAAGGTTCTATAACCTGCATAAACGTTTTTTAATTGATGGTGCTTTTCTAGATGTCTAAGCTGTCCATGCCAGAGGCACAAATGCATGAATGCACCCCTATACCATCAGAGAGGCAGGCTTTTGAACTGTGTGCTGAAAACAGGCTGGATGGTCCCTCTCCTCTTCAGTAGGGGAGACACGGTGTTTGTCGTTTTCAAAAATCATTTTCACATTTGGATTCTTCAGTTTTCCACTTGGCCTCAGTCCAGAGTTTGGTGGTATTTCTGGATGGTCTTTACATAGGGCTTCTTCTTTGTGTGATAGAGCTTCAAGCAGCGTTGATGGATGAAACAGTGAAATGTGTTTACAGACAGATTTGTGGAAGTGTTTCTGAGCCCAAACGGTGCTCAGACCAGGACCAGACCTGTCTGAAAGCAGTGCTCCCTGAGGGCTCAAAGATCATGAGCGTGCAGTCCTGACGTTCAGAGTCATCTGAGCTCAGAGATTATTTCAGATTCTTCAAGTCTTTTGATTATGAACTATAGAAGATGGGATGTTTAAAGCCTTCCTAATGTTTCATTGAGGAACACTATTAATAATAATAATAATTAATTTAATTTGTAATACACTTTTCATTAACAAAAATCTCAAAGTGCAACTAAAATCAGTGATAAAATCAGCGAAAATCAATGATAAAATCAACTAAAATCAATGATAAAATCAGTGATAAATCATCTAAAGTCAGTTATAAAATCAACTAAAATCAATGATAAAATCAACTAATATCAATGATAAAAATCAGCTAAAATCAATGATAAAATCAGTGATAAAATCAACTAAAATCAGTGATAAAATCAACTAAAATAAGTGATAAAATCAAATAAAGTCAGTGATAAAATCAACTAAAGTCAATTATATAGTCAACTAAAATCATTGATAAAATCAAAAATCAATCATAAAATCAACTAAAATCAGTGATAAAATCAACAAAAGTCAATTATCCAATCAACTAAAATCAATGATAAAATCAACTAAAATCAGTGATACAATCTAATAAAATCAGTGATAAAATCAAATAAAGTCAGTGATAAAATCAACTAAAATCAATTATACTATCAACTAAAACCAATGATAAATTTAACTAAAATCAATGATAAAATCAACTAAAATCAGTGATAAAATCAAATAAAATCAGTGATAAAATCAACTAAAGTCAGTGATAAAATCAACTAAAATCAATTATACAATCATCTAAAATCAATGATAAAATCAACTAAAATCTATGATAAAATCAACTAAAATCTATGATAAAATCAACTAAAATCAGTGATACAATCAACTAAAATCTGTGATAAAATCAACTAAAATAAGTGATAAAATCACGTGGAGACAGAATAGGCTTGCTTAAAGGGGACCAAATATTGGTTTTATAAATTTTTATGGTATGTCTGTGGGCTATCCAGACCATGTTCATTCAATTTAATGCACAAAATAATTCTTAGATAATAAAATATCCCCTTTCTAGTTGTGCCTTTTCTCACTTCCGTTCTGAACAGGCTGTTTATGATAAGGCCACGCCCTTCAAAAATCTGTTTACATTAACTCCGCCCTCCAAAGGGGACCCTGAGTCAGACCCAGAGGCAGACGCCATTTTGGGCAGGGCAAATGAGGCGCTGACGCGTCGCGTAGGCCGCTGAGAAACATCCATAAGTTCACCCTCCATGTTAAAAACTCTTCGTCTGACTCTTCGAAAACAAGCAATAAGGCTGCAGAGTAACACACTGGCTGCTAACTGCTATACACGCTCTCTCTAGCGGGGACCGCTTTTTTCACGGACCACATCCGGCGCGGACCGGATATGGTCCGCGAGCAGTCGTCCGGTTGATTTAAGAGCCCGTAAATAAGTTTTTTCGTTGATAGATAATTAGTTATTAGCGGTACTGCATTTTAACAACAACGAAACATCGAACTCTAGTAGCCATTGTGCTGACATGAACTCAGGAAAAAAAAAACGTGACGTCTTTTATACTGAAGTGGGTGGAGCATCACCAGGGGTTGCTAGGTGAGGGGCTGGACTCAGGTTGGGGTGGGTTGTCCTGGCGCTTGTGACATCACAAGCGCCAGGATTTGAAAACGAGACATTTATATCACTGAAAAATAAATATACTTAGAGTAAATAAACCACTGGGTGCATTTTTTTGGTCCTAGGACTGTTTTTTTAAGAAATGCATACCCAAAGTTGAGTAAAAAAAACATTAAAAAGTGAATTTTGCATTTGTGGTCCCCTTTAAAAATAAAGGTCTTTAAGCCTTTTTTAAAGTCAACCAATGATTGCAGAGCTCTCAGGTAGTCAGGGAGGGAGTTCCAGAGGCGGGGGGCAGCCACACAGAATGCCCGGTCTCCCATGGTCTTTAATTTAAGCATTGGTGTGTAATGAGAGCAGTTTTGTACTGAATTCTGTAGGTGACAGGAAGCCAATGGAGGTTATGGAGAATGGGTGTAATATGTTCAAATTTACGAGCTCTCAATAAAATCCTTGCTGCACTGTTTTGAATATATTGAAGCTTCTGAAGGTTTTTGCCAGGGATTCCAATAAACAGGGAGTTGCAGTAGTCGAGCCTGGAGGAGACAAAGGCATGGACGAGTTTCTCAGCATCAGAAAAAGTTAGAGATGGGCGAAGTCTGGAGATGTTTCGAAGATGGAAGAAGCAGGTTTTAAACAGATGCTTAATGTGATTTTCAAATGTAAGATGAGAGTCCATTTTTATTCCAAGATTTGTAACAGAGGTGGAGAGGGGGATGTCTTGTCCAGAAAAGAAATAGTCATTATAGTTGATGTTTGAACCTATTTTGAAATTTAGTTTAGTTTAGTTTAGATTCTTTATTCATTTCAAATTTCAAATTTAAAAGAACACAAAAAAAACTATTTACAATTCCACGTAAATAAAATTTCAAACATGAAATGAAATGAAAGGAAGCAGAAGAAGATAAAATCTTATTATGTCTGCCCCTTTTTTAACAAAATTAATTCAAACAATCAATTCAAACAACAATAATCCAAACAAAAAAATTACACAATAAATAACTCAAAATATTTTACCATTCATAAAATTTGAAACAAACCAATTTATACATATTTTTCCAGAAACCTAAATTTATTCATTTTTTTAAACAAAGTCATTGTTTTTGCAAATTGATCCACTATTTTTTATTCTGTTTATTAAAAACTGGTAAGCCTCTGCCATCTTTACTTCTGAGAGGTTCAGTGGCTCTGAACAGCTCTTGTGTCTAGACCAGCTCTAGACCCAGTCCTCCCAATGACCTATCCACAATTAACCTATGTAGTTGCAAAATGTACTTCCAGGTGTTTCTTATTTATACTGGTTACTTTTATAGCCTTTTGTTGCCTCTGTCTAGATTCAAAATTGCCGTAATTTTCAGACTATTGAGTGCACCGAAATACAAGCCACGCCCACTAAATTAAAAATAAATTAAAATAATTACAAATATAGGCAACACTTGTGTATAAGTCACTGGTGTCTGCATTGTAACATGAGATATTATACAGAAATAGTTTTTAAAACGTTTAATTAAATACATACCGTTAACATACATACAGTATGTACAGTAGTTTTTTTTCTGAACAGTGCTGTAGCACAACTGGTTAAAAAAATACAGTAGTCTACCAGGAAGCCATTGATCGCTATCTTCATATTCCTCCTGATCCACTGGCAGTGGATCAAAAGTTGCTTTGCATGCAGATGTATCCCCCACACCTCATGGGAGTGGGGATCCCCCCTCCTGTTTCATTGCTCCACTGTGACCTGTTTGGCCATTTCATCAGTCAGATTTTTTTAACCTTTATTTATACAGGTAATAATAATAATAATTAATTCAATTTATAACGCACTTTTCATTACTGAAAATCTCAAAGTGCTACACATATATTGAATGCTACACACATTCATAAACCGGTGGCGGCAGACTACCATGCAAGGTGCTTTCCAGTCCTACCGGGAGCAACTCAGGGTTAAGTGTCTTGCCCAAGGACACAACGACACATGGTGCGGGTCCCGGGAGTCGAACCGCCAACTTTCCGATCGGGAGACGACTGCCATTACCACTACACCACGGCCGCCCCGTAGTAGGTAGTCTCATTGAGTCATGAGGACCCTATGAGAGATGTGTATTGGGCAGCTCTGTGAGCACCCGGGTGTGACGAGGCGCATGAAGCTCATTAGCCCATTAAAAAAAAAACATAAATTAGCCGCAGCATTATATAAGCTGCAGTGTTCAAAGTGTGTGAAAAAAGTAGCAGCTTATAGTCCAGAAATTACGATACCTTTTTTATGTTAATGTGGCCTTTTTTAGTTTAACTGTGTGAAGATGTGATTGTGAATTTATTATAAAATATGGGTTTGTAAGATTTCCTAATTTGTTTTTAATGAACTTTTTTGTTTTTTTACATTTTGCACAACTTTTTTTTTCTTTCAGATTTGGGGTTGAATCGTTTTTAAATATCTGTTATCAAGACTATATTAGCAAAGAAGTTGTGTGAGTGAAAATGTGTTTTGTGTCGTCAGGCGATGATCATCCTGAGGATGCAGGCAGGGAGACGGGCAGACCTCCTGGATCTCATTCATCCTCCTCTCAGGCGGACAGTCATGCCTCACCCAGCCCGGGTCCTCACACTTTGGATGGCTCCTCTTCCAGCCACGACCTCTCTCGCCCTTTCTCTGTGTCCCCATGCTCCGGGGACCGACTGTCAGGGGACTATGTTCTCCACAAGCAGCTCCTCTCCCCTTACTTCAAAAAGGAAGGCCTCTTGACTTTCCCCACCGCCTTCTATGCAGCTAAAGTTGCTCTCATGTCAACTTGTCAAGGGTCTGCAGGGTCTGCTGGGACCGGTGCCAGCGACGCCGGCCCGCCCAGTGATCAGTTAGAAAGTGGCAGCTCGACGACAGGAGACGAGGACCAACTGGACACGGCAGAGATTGCCTTTCAGGTTAAAGAGCAGCTGCTGAAGCATAACATCGGCCAGCGAGTGTTCGGCCACTACGTCTTGGGCCTCTCCCAGGGCTCGGTCAGTGAAATCCTGGCAAGACCCAAACCATGGCGGAAGCTGACTGTGAAAGGCAAAGAACCTTTTATAAAGATGAAGCAGTTTCTCTCCGATGAACAGAACATCCTGGCCCTCAGGACCATCCAGGTCCGGCAGAGAGGTGAGTGCAAACACCGAATGGATGAAAACACGCAGGCTGAGTTCAGGAGCCTGTGTACTTCTGCACAACACCAAGTACCGTATTTGCTGGTCTATAAGTCGAACCTTTTTGCCTAATTTGCATGCCCTGCGACTTATTGAGCAGTGCGACATGTTTATGGATTTTTTCCCATATTTTTAGACAAATTTTTGGCTCAGATATGACCGTTTTTCATTTTGTGCAGTACCACTTTCGGCCGCTAGGGGTGCAGTACTACTTTTGTCCGCTATGGCTATGGTACACCAACCGTTCCCACCTCGTGTGTCCGACGAGAGCCTCCTCTGGTCGGACACACTCTGTCGCAGCCCGGCCTCCTGCTCTGGAGGTATGAACTACTGTTAGCTCAGTGTTTGTTACCAAAATAGCTCACAAACCACACGGCGGATTTTCTTTAAACTTACAGAAAGTAATTACTTGGTGGTCATTTACAAACTGTTAGCTGTTGGAGTTGTTTGAGCTAAAATTCGATTTATTTATAATTTATTTTTGCAGCACGCGCGACCGTTTGGAAGACATCAAAAAGCGAAACATTTTAAATCCAGCTGATTTGACCGTTACGTGAATTTATTAAGGAACGGTTAAGCTCAGACACGTTTGCTATAATTTTCAGCAGACAAATAATTGTTTTTACCGTGTTAATCTTGTGAAAAGTCCTTCCGTGCATGCTTCTGTGGTCGCCATTTTCAGCAGGGCAGTCGCGTAGCAGTGACGCATAATAAATGCGACTTATATAAAGCTGCAACCTGTTTATGTATTTTTCCAATTTATTGCCAATAATTGGACAAATCGACTTATAGAGAGGTGTGACTTTTCAGGCGGAAAATACGGTAAATGTGTGCTAGAGCAAATATAAATCACAGGTATGACTTTCCTTGAAGGAGTGCGTATCGCTCGCCACACAAGATCGCATGTTGACAAACGACGGACGGATTTGTTGCCGTTTTGGTCAAAATAAAGTTATGCATAAAAACCTGGAATAAGGCGTCACGCTCAGAGGATGTCATTAATCACCATCAGCTACTACCACCTCACATTTTAGCTCAATGTGAATAAAAGTGACTGATTCACAACAAATAATCCAATGATAACTTTATGAACGTTTCATAAAAGTCTGCTCAGTACATTAGTTATTGTGCTAACAGACAAACAGGGCTGACTTTAACAGTCAGTGCTACATTTTAGGCAAAGATCACTCACACTTGGAGCGTAGGGGGCAACATTTTTGTCCATACGGCCAAATCAAGATATTTACCATAATTGCCAGGCTATTGAGCGCACCTGAATATAAGCCACGCCCACTGAATTTGAAAAGAAAAAAATTCTACATAGGCCGCACTTGTCTATAAGCCACGGGCCAGTGGCGTCCACATTATGACATGAGATATTTGCACATACATTTTTTAAATATTTTAATTAAATGCTGTAGTGTGGCAACACACAGCTGCTGAGAGATGTGCAGCGCTTGTTGTAGATCAAGAATCAACCATCAGATGGGGTTTATATCTTACTCTTCAACACACAGGTCTTCATGACAACTACCGTATTTTTCGGACTATAGGTCGCACCTGAATATAGTTTGCATTGTCCAATTATTGCCAAAAATTGGAAAAAGCCATAAGCAGGTCGCACCGGAATATAGGTCGCACCTACGTCACCGCCGACGTAACGTGGCATCTACCGCTGACGTGACGCGTCACCGCTGAGTAAACCCGGAAATGTGGACCGAGTGTTTAGCTCTGTTGCAAATGTCTGCCACAGGAGAACAGCAAGGCTTTTAAGAAGATTAACACGGTAAAAACAATTATTTGTTTGCTAAAAATTATAGCTGACATTATAGCACAAGGGTTAGTGGTTTATTAGCCGAGTGGTTTATTAGCTATTTGCTAAAATATACACGGAAATAAAACGGAAGCTAACACGAGACGATTCCGTCTAAAACAACGAATAAAAAATCGAATTTTATCTCAAATGTTTCATCCAGGGCAACAGTTTGTAAAGTAAAGCCATATAATTACACTCTGGCAGCAGAAAAAATATCCACCGAGTGGTTTCTGAGCTATTTATAACGTACCGTAGGTATCTGTTTACGGAAGCTAACCGCTAATAAAATATATATTTTTTTTTATCTCAAACATCTCATAAAGCTACTCACTTGTAAATGTCCATACAGTGATTACATTCTGTAAGTTTCAGAAATATCCACCGAGTGGTTTCTGAGCTATTTATAACGTTATAAACAGAAGCTAACAGAAGTAAACCGCTAATAAAAGATTCATTTTTTTTTTAATCTCAAACATCTCATAAAGCTAGTCACTTGTAAATGTCCATATAGTGATTACATTCTGTAAGTTTCATAAAAATCCGCCAAGTGGTTCTTGACTTATCTTGCAAACAAACAGCTAACAAACACAGAGCTAACAGTAGTTACCTCCAGACCAGGAGGCCGGGCAGCGACAGAGTCAGTCCGAGCAGAGGAGGGTTTTTTTTCGGACACATGAGCTGGAAACGGTCGCTTTACTCTCTGGAAGTGTCCCCCTAGTGGACAAAAGTGGTACTGTACCATTTTCTACCAAAATGAAAAACGGTCACATCTGAGCCAAAAATTGGTCTAAAAATATGGGAAAAAATCCATAAATAGGTCTCACCTGACTATAGGTCGCAGGCCATGAAAAAATGATAAAAAGCTGCGACCTATAGTCCAAAAAATACGGTACCTGCCTCACTCATGGCTACTCTACTGAATGGACTAACACATAATGGACACAAACAAGGCTAACAAGAACAGACTGTTCACACAAAAATGGTAATAAACAGCTAGCTGAAATGATTATCAATTTAAAAAGGGCTGTAAGCTCAATCATCCAGGTATAAAAACAAAAAAGGTCAAATCGTGTCATCTGGACCAGTTTCTTTAAGTGAGAAACGTTTCATCCCCCATCCATTTGATTGCTGTTAATGATGACTCGTGGTTTCAATGGGTGTACTCTGTTTGCACGTGTTAAAAGCCTGTGAAAAAAGTAGCAGCTTATAGTCCAGAAATTACGGTAATCACTCAAAGACATGCAAAAAGAATAAAATAAATAAATTATTTATTTGACAGATTTTCCTAGGGTTGTTCTTCTAGTAGCAAAGTTAGCATGTTTAAAAAAAACGTGTCTTCCTATATGCTTTAGGATTAGAAGACATTGTTTCTGTGAAGTGGCTCTTGGGACAACACATTTGTTATCTTAATTAAAATAAAGTTATCTAACACAGTTGAGTCAGGACCTCTGGACGGGTTCTTCTTTGTTGAAATGTTTCGTCTTTTATCCAAAAGTCCTCATCAGTCGACAAAGTTTTTTGGATAAACTACTGTAGCTGCTGCCAAACCCAGTTTTAGACAACATCTGAAAAACTGATTGAATAATTTCCTGTTTGGAAAGGTCAACTGCTGTGGCGGCCATCTTGATCAGGGCTGGTTCCAAAAGTTCAACATGTGTAGACGTCCATCTAATTATTGACTCCAGTGCATTAGATATTTTGCTAACAGACAAGCAGGGTCCACACCAACAGTTAATGCCAAAGTGTTAAGCAAAGATCTTGTGCAGTGCCTCGAGCTTGGAGTGTGTGTTGGGGCTAACTCTCAGCTACTACCACTCAACTCTTTGGCTTCATATCTGTAAAATGATCTGAGTCCTGTCCACTTTATGTTTGTTAAGGTGGCTTAGCTGTGGCGGCAGTCTTGAATTAGGATGATCCCAGTTTCATTCATTCATTCAACCTTTATTTATACAGGCTAGCCTCGTTGAGTCACGGGGACTCATTTACAAGAGGGACCTGTCTCACTCACACCAAACAACCATCCACTCTCACACTCACACCTAGGGTCAATTTAGAGTCACCAATCAGCCTAACAAGCATGTTTTTTGGTCTGTGGGAGGAAACCGGAGTACCCGGAGGAAACCCACGCAGTTGTTCATCAGTTGTAGATGCTCACCCATTGATCACTTTCTGAAGGTTTCATTAAATTGCATCCACTGGTTCACGAGATATTTCGCCAACAGACACGTGAACACCGAAAGTGCTCGTAAACAGCAGCAGTTAATAATAACAGTTCATTGGAATGAACTTCAGTGTTTAAATGATTTTTGGTGTAGTGAGCAGAAATGGAGTACCGTATTTTCCGGACTATGAGTCACACATTTTTGCCTAATTTGCATGCTCTGCGACTTATAGAGAGGTGAGACGTGTTTATCAATTTTTTCCCCATATTTTTAGACCAATTTTTGGCTCAGATATGACCGTTTTTCCATTTTGGCAAAAATGGTGCAGTACCACCTTTGTCCGCTAGGGTACACCAACCGTTCCCACCTCATGTGTCCGACGAGAGCCTCCTCTGGACGGACTCAGTCTGTCGCAGCCCGGCCTCCTGCTCTGGAGGTATGAACTAGCTACTTCGCTGTTAGCTCAGTGTTTGTTAGCAAAATAGGTCAAGAACCACAGGACAGATTTTGATCAAACTTACAGAACGTAATCACTAGATGGATATTTACAACTGATTAGCTTTATGAGATGTTTGAGATCAAATGAGATGTTTTATAGACGTAAATGTGTAGCGGTTAGCTTCGTTGATTTTTCCTTGTACTTTTTTAAAGCGAAAACATTTAAATCCAGCAGATTTGACCATTACGTGAATTTATTATGGAGCCAAGATGGTGTAGTGGTTAGGGCGTTTGACTTGGGACCCGAAGGACGTGGGTTCGCGTCCCGGCCACTACACATCTTGGGGTGTCTATGAGTGCACACCTATTTCTCCAGCTCCCCGAGCGCCTTCTATGGCTGCTCACTGCACCGCCTGGTAGGTGGTTGGGTTAAATGCAGAGACGAATTTCGTCTGTGTATGGGAAACATACGCAGATGACAAGATTAGACAATTATTATTATTATTATTATTATTATTAAGGAACGGTTAAACTAAGACACATGTTTGCTATAATTTTCAGCAGACCAATAATTATTTTTACCGTGTTAATCTTGTGAAAAGTCCTTCCGTGCATGCTTCTGTGGTCGTCATTTCAAGCAGGGAAAATGACGCGCTGACGCGTCGCGGTGACGCATAATAGATGCGACTTATATAAAAGTGCGACCTGTTTATGGATTATTCCAATTTATTGACAATAATTGGACAAAGCGACTTATATAAAGGTGTGACCTATAGTCCAGAAAATACTGTAAATGTAAGCATCGTGCTGTCGTGGTGATCTGGATCCATGCAGGTGTCAACCTTCTGATGTGCCTGGACCACGTCCTCCATGTTGGTGTGTTCCTCTCAGCCTCCTCTGCCGTGTTTATAGTGTAGCTTTAAAACTTTGTTTTCTCCCTAGATGTATAGCGTTTGAAAGTTGAGCTTCCCGTATACTGCAGCCTCAGACAGCGCGCGCTCAAAGCACCCATTGATCTCCCAGTCAAAAGCAAAGCCTTGGAACTGCTCTCTGATCAACCATCCCACTCCCCCCCTCCCTCCTTCTCTCTCTGTTACCCTCCGTGGCAGGGAGCATCACTCCGCGCATCCGAACTCCTGAAACTGGGTCAGACGACGCCATTAGGAATATCCTCGAGCAGGCCAAGAAGGAGATCCAGTCGCAGCGAGGGGGTGAGCAGAAAGCTGCATGTCATGAGTCACAGTGAGAGCTGCACTGCTCCATGACTTCGTCTTCCATCTGGTTTGATCGCTGCTTTAAAGGTCCACTGACATGATTTTTTTACTATTCATAAAATTGCTCAATATATATATATATATATATATTTATATNACTATTCATAATATATATATATTTATCATTTAAATATGTTCGTTTTTGCAAACAAAATGATAAATCACTTTAATTTTGCTTTAAAAGTGATTTTGAACTTCAAGCCGTGTTTAATCATGGGAAATCCGATTACACACGAACGCACCATCTGTGACGTAGTGTGCAGAGTGTGAGGCAGAGCTCTGGGCTTGTCACGGTGTGCGCGTGTGAGCAGCTCGACATGAAGGTCAGTCTGATACAGCATCAGACCTAAATTAGATCCTGTTGTTTCTTGTTCCATCACCCAAACTATTTTCTGCTTCCCAAAATGAAGACAAATAGCTCAAATCTTCACATAGATTGATAAATTCGTCGGGTTTTAAATGGTCCGCTATTAAAGAGACCAGAGCCCTCTGCCCAGTGTTACGTCACAGATGGTGCGTTCGCGTGTAATCGGATTTCCCATGATTAAACACGGCTTGAAGTTCAAAATCACTTTTAAAGCAAAATTAAAGTGATTTATCATTTTGTTTGCAAAAACGAATATTTAAATGATAAAATATATATATTTTGAGCAATTTTATGAATAGTAAAAAAAATCATGTCAGTGGACCTTTAATGGATGTGGGGCGACAGGTGAATCCGTGTCAGTGAGTCTCCTTCTTTCTTTCAGGTGATGGGAAGGTGTCTGTGAGCAGCTCGTCGGGCAGAGGCAGTAACGGTGCAGGCGGCAGCTCTGATGAAACCATCAAGAGCATCCTGGAGCAGGCCAGGAGGGAGATGGAGGCGCAGCAGCACGCCCTGATGGAGGTGGAGGCCTGCGGGAGGTCCTCCACAGCCAGCTCAGGAGCTCAGGTCGAGCGCCTGGGCCCCCCCGAGCGCTCGCGACTTCTCCCTGTACCCATCTCCATCAAGCAGGAGGAGGGGGGCTGCGTGACGGTGTGCATGTCGGGCTCCATCAGCGGCCCTCAGACGCCGCTCAGCGTCCTCTCCCCGGCGGCGTTCGTTCAGAACATCATCCGCAAAGTCAAATCAGAGATCGGTGAAGCGGGCACCTACTTCGACCAGCACTGGTCTCAAGAGCGGGGGCCTCTGGGGCTCGGAGAAGGAGGCGGCTCCCGGCCCTTCAGCTCCGTCTCGCCCTCTTTGTCTTCCTCTTCCTCCGGGCCCTCGGCCTTGGCCCGGCCCTGGCAGCGTCTGGAGAACGGCGACGGCCTTCTCAACAGCGAGGACGCCTCGAACGCAGAGGACGAGCTGAGCCTGGGCCGACCCGTGGAGGTGAAGGTGGAGTCGGACACCTCGGTGAGCGGAGAGTCTCCGGGGCCGGGTCGCCACGCCTACTACCCAGCGTACATCCCTCGTGCTCTGAAGCCCACCGTGCCCCCCCTGACACCGGAGCAGTACGAGATGTACATGTACCGGGAGGTGGACACCCTCGAGCTGACCCGGCAGGTGAAGGAGAAGCTGGCCAAGAACGGCATCTGCCAGAGGATCTTTGGTGAAAAGGTCAGCAAGCTGTTGAACATCAAAGTCAACTTTATTGTCAAAACTGCAATATGTACAGGGCATACACAGGATTGAAATTGCGTTTCTCTCTCAGTCCCTTGGTGCAACAGTAACCATTTAAACACTAAAACACTGAAACATTTAATAAACATAAGCATAAAATAGTAAAAGTGTAATACTGTCCTGAGCTTTTGCATAGTAGTATAAAAGTATAAAAAGTATATCTATAAAATAAAATGAAGGTTCTGGCATTGACATTTGTAAAAGAGTGACGAAGCAGCATATGAAGTTAATGTACACAGTACTGTATATGTATGAGGTAGTTGATATTGGTATAGAGGCAAAGTGGCATATGCAATAAGGCTAATAAAAAGAATATATATATCAGCAGTAGTGTAGATATAAAAAGTAGTGTAAATGTAAACAGTAGTAATAAATGTAAACAGTAGTAATAAATGTAAACAGTATTAATAAATGTAAACAGTGAATGTAAACAGTAGTAATAAATGTAAACAGTATTAATAAATGTAAACAGTGAATGTAAACAGTAGTATGACTATAGGCAGTAATGTAATACAAACATTAGTGCAAATATGAGAAGTAGTGCAAACTGAATGAGCACATGACCGAGAGTTTAGTGAATAACCCGTTTGATGACACAGAGTCCAGTGTTAAAATCTTTGTGTTGTGTGGTAATGTGTGAGAAAGTTTTTTGTGTTAAGGCAGTTCAAATGGGAGGGGAGGCAGAGCAGGCAGAGTGTTTAGCATCCTGACTGCCTGATGAACAGAGCTGTCTCTCAGTCTGCTGGTTCGAGCCTGGAGACTCCTCAGTCTCCTCCCTGATGGCAGCAGTCTGAAGCAGCTGTGTAGTGGGTGTGTGGGATCACCTGCCATGCAGAGGGCTTTCCGAGTGAGGCGTTTGCTGTGTAAGTCCTGCAGTGAGGGCAAGGAGGTGCCGACGATCTTCTCAGCTGCTCTCACGATGCGCTGGAGGCTCTTGCGGCAGGATGCAGTACATGCACCAAACCACACAGTGATGCAGCTGGTCAGGACACTTTCTATGGCACCTCTGTAGAAGGTGCACATGATGGGGGTTGAAGCTCCAGCCCTTTTCAGCTTGCGGAGAAAGTAGAGACGCTGGTGAGCCTTCTTGGCCAGTGCTGCAGTGTTCCTGCTCCAGGACAGGTCCTTTGAGACGTGCACTCCCAGGAACTTGGTGCTGTCCACTCTCTCCACTGCGGTGCTGTTGATGGTCAGAGGGGCATGTTGGGCATCCTTCTTCCTGAAGTCCACAACAATCTCCTTTGTCTTCTCCACGTTGAGAGTGAGATTGTTGTGTCCGCACCACAAGGCCAGGCGGCTCACCTCGTTCCTGTAGTCCGTCTCATCGTTGTTGCTGATGAGACCTACCACTGTTGTGTCGTCCGCAAACTTGATGAAGTGGTTGGAGCTGTACGATGGTGTGCAGTCGTGTGTTAGCAGGGTGAATAGAAGGGGGCTCAGCACACATCCTTGTGGGGCCCCTGTGTTCAATGTGATGGTGCTAGATGTGTTACTCCCGATCCGTACTGTCTGTGGTCTCCCGGTCAGGAAGTCTAGCAGCCACAGAACAAGAACCCCTCTCAATTACTTCACAGATTGACCAGGTGGTCGCTCAAGCCGACGCCCTGAAAACCGATGAAGACAGGGACAAACTTCGCAAAGTTCTGCTAAAATATGAAAAATCATTCTCAACTGACTCGATGGATTGTGGGTTGACCACGCTCCACACAGTGAGCATCCCAACCCCGCCTGATGCTCCACCTGCATTTGTCAGACAATACAAGATTCCTCTGGCAGCACATCAACCTATCAGGGAAATCATTAATGACCTGTTAGGAAAAGGTATCGTCCGATACTGTAACAGCACTTACTCTGCGCCTTTATGGCCGGTGTTAAAACCAAATGGTAAGTGGAGACTTACTATAGACTACAGAAAGCTAAACAAACAAGTTCCCTTATCCAGATGGCCTATGACGCAGCTCCAACAGGAATTGCCCAAGGTCACCAATGGTAAGTACTTTTCGACCCTCGACATCGCCTCTGGTTTTTGGACCATTCCTGTGCGCGACGAGGATCAATACAAACTAGCTTTCACTTTTGGTGGCCGTCAATACACCTTTACCAGGTGTCCCTTTGGCTACGCTAACTCACCTGCAGAGTTCAACATTTTCTTGAACAAAGCATGTCCAGACGCCCACGAGCGTGGGACACTGATCTACGTGGACGATGTCCTTTTGAGACAGCCAACACTGGACTCACATTTGGCTGAGATCGACCACGTTCTGAATCAGCTGACAACTGCTGGTGCTAAAATATCACTGTCAAAATGCCAATGGTGCAGAACCAAAGTGGACTACGTTGGCCTACTTGTAGGTCCTGACGGAGTACAACCACAGCTGACTCGCACCCAAGGCCTCGACAATCTCAAAGTCCCCACCAATCTCAAAGAACTACAAAGTTTTCTGGGCGTGTGTAACTACTCGAACCAATTCATCGAAAACTATGCGGACCTTGCGAAACCACTGACTGAACTCCTTAAAAAAGACGTACCATTTGTTTGGACTGACAAACAGCAACAGGCAATGGACGCTCTTATAAACAGGATCAAGTCAGCCCCTTGTTTAGTCTACCCAGACTACAACAAAGAGTTTTACTTGGAAGTGGGCTTCTCAGCTCATTGCATAAGTGCAGGTCTGTACCAGATACACGACAGAGACAAACGTGTAGTAGCCTATGCCAGCAAAACGATGGCAGGCCCCGAGTTGAGATTCTCAGACTGTGAGAAAGCTCTACTGACCACAGTGTGGGCAGTTAAACATTTCTCCAGCTACATTGGTGGACAGAAAATCATTGTGGAAACACAACACCAGCCAGTGACTTTTCTTAACAGTGAACGCATCAGAGATGGTGTGGTGACAAACTCACGTGTTGCAACGTGGCTCATGGCGCTTCAAAGTTTTAACCTAGACATACGTTATGGTCAAAACAAGAAGTCTCATCTGGGGACGGACTTGGCAATCTGCCAGAAGTGTACACAAGATGTACCAGCCACCCAGCCGCCGGTTGAGGTAAAACCCCCAGTAACCGAAGACCCGAATCACCACTTCTTTGATGACAATATCTGCAAAGATATGACAACATTGTACGTGGATGGATCTTCATTCCTCCGCGACAAAATCTGTAGGGCAGGTGTTGGAGGAGTCCTCCTCCAAGACCAAGAACAGATAACTTTCAGCTACAAATTAGGCTCTCAGACTTCTCAGTATGCTGAGATTGCAGGAATCCTAATAGCTCTCCAGATGGTAGTAGAACGCTCCATCAAGACGCTAGTCATCTGCACTGACTCTAACTATGCTCGTTTGAGTTTCGCTTGTCACCTCGCTGTGTGGAAACAGAACGGTTTCCTAACAAGCGACAGAAAAGTGGTCAAACACAAAGAGCTTTTCATAGCGTGTGATCACTTGGTGACATCACACGACTTACAGATCTACTGGAAGAAAGTTCCAGGGCATTCTAGAGTCCCAGGCGATGACAAGCACTACAATGACATTGCAGATTCCTTAGCCAAGGAAGGAGCCGACGAAGGTCCTCTATGGTCCTTCGACCCCTCCTGGTTAATCGAGACTCTGCCAACACAACCTTCAGTCAGAGTTATGGCAGTCACACGTGCACAGGCCGCAACCAGACCTGCTGACAACGCAGTCTCTGTACGACCTGCACTGACTGACCCAGACATCATCCAACTACAGAAGGCGGATCCTGCTATCAACTCCATGATACTGTACCTGACCGATCCGAACAAAAATAGTCCGTCTAAAGACGACCTGGATTCCGATCCAGACCTTAAGGTCCTCTATCAGCTGCGCAAACAGCTAAAACTAATCAAGGGCATCTTAACTTTCGCTCATGGACCAACGTCCTCACCTGTGTTCGTGGTTCCCCATGACCAAAGGGGGGTGATGTTAGTTCATGCCCATGATCTCCCGTCCGCAGGACACAAAGGAGATAAAGCCACGCTGACGGCATTAAAACAAATTGCCTATTGGCCTGGAATGAAAAAGGATGTCAAGGACTACATTGAAGGGTGCGTGGTCTGTGGCCAGTTTCAGCCAACCAGACCACTTCACAGAGCACCACTGCAAAGCAGAGGCATTGCATTCCCATGGTCTGACCTCCAGATCGACTGGGTTGGACCACTCACTAAGAGCTCTAGAGGAAATAAATATTTTCTCACGGTAACCTGTGCATTCACCAAATGGGTAGAATGCCTACCAGCTCCTAACGACACAGCACAAACTACTGCTATGTTGTTAATGAATCATATATTCTCAAGGTTTGGACTTCCCCTTAGGGTGAACTCAGACCAAGGTACACACTTCACAGGTGAAGTGATGAAAGAACTGTGGAAGACGCTAGGCGTCAAGGCCAACTTTCATGTCGGCTACCACCCACAGGCTTCAGGCCAAGTAGAGAGAGCAAACAGAACTGTGGTGAGTATTTTGAAGAAATACGTGGCCGCAAATCACAAGGACTGGGATGTGAAACTCCCTCTGGTCCTCATGGCCATAAGAGCCACTCCACACACATCAACTGGCATCTCTCCCTTCGAGATGATGACCGGTCGACAAATGACTCTCCCTCTACACCTGTTGTACCAACCAGGTGACGCCGTCATGGCGACAGCCTACACTACACAACAATACATGAAAGATTTGAATGTACACCTCAGAAACACTTTTGCTTTCGCCCAGAAAAACCTGGAAAGGTCCGCTGAAGGACGCAAGGCGTACTATGACCAGAAGGCCTCTCACAATGAACTCCAAGTGGGAGACAGAGTCTGGTACTATACGTTCGCCCCAACAACCGGGAAAGGAGAGTCCGGGACCGGAACTCTCGCCCGCAAACTAATGCCCAGGTGGACTGGACCTCATCTGATAACAGACAAAGTGTCCTCAGTCGTCTACGAAATCAAAATCAGCAAAGGCCGCAAAGAGCCAATTGCTAAATGGGTACATCGAAATCAGATCAAACCTTACAAGGCGTTCAATGACTCCACTAAAAGACAAAGATCTCACAAACTCACCGACTTCATGGGATAATAAGGTCGTACAAACACAAGTTAGTAAATAAACTAATCAGGTTTAAACTACCATATTTCCCACCCTATAAGTCGCATTGTCTAACTTGAACTTAGAAACGCTAAGTCTAAAACCCACAACAAAAAACTAACCTTAACAACCGTTTAAATCCACGAGATTTAATTTGACCTCGGTCATAAAGTTGAGACCTGTTTTGCTTGTGTGTTGCACTTTGGAATCTGACGACAAGAGTGTGTCGAAGCAGTGAAACGTTGTTTCCTTGTTGTTTAGTCATTACTGTTGTCATTAGTTGAGATATTGTTTGGTTCTGAACACTCCCAGCCAAAAAGGTTTTGTATTAACATTGGTTAATGAATGATATGGATTTAACTATGCCAACATGCAGTTCGTTTTGTTAAATCTCAATCGTCGAAGAGTCAATGTAGTTTAAAGCTACTCAAGGTACCATAAACTACACTGGTCTCATAATTTCTAAATTGAACCGATTCGATCGTTTCTATTTTAGATTATCTATTCATTTTGATGAGTCTCGCCATAGACTTCAAAATTTATTAGGAATACCAAATCCTACGTCGTTCGTCTAAAAGACAACAGACATTTAGATCAAACTATATTTCATTTTTATTTTAGTTTAACCTAAACTAAGTAATGAATGGAGGAATAGTTTGGAATTAGAGGCCTTCGTTACAGAAGCCCTCCAAAATTGTATAGGTATAGATCCCTATATCTAATTTTACAGAATTGATCCACCCCTTAATTGGTAATTGTAGCTGATCTAAACCATGATAGCTTACATACCAGGTGCATATAGGTAGGGCCTAATGTAAAATCCCAATCATAAGCCCACCTTAAAAAACCACATAATTGCATGACACATAGAACCAGAGTGGCACTGACTGGAAACCAACCAGCCAACAACCTTCGATGTGGGGACCTGCAGCTCCAACGCTTGGTCTTCAACCTTCATCCAAGGGTCGCCTCCTCTGCGTCAATCGAGGGATCCCCTCTACATGCTGATTATGAAAACAATTGTTGCTGATCAATCAACAAAACTAATCGTTGTGGAATTACCGCTGTGGATTATAAGACTTTGTTTTCCAAAGGATCACAGACTTTGTTTTCCAAGAGTTAACAGACTTTGTTTTCCAAAGGATTAAAAGCTTTCGCAATGGGATTACCTCCGAACAGTATGGAATTTCCAAAAACTTTATGGGATTATAATTTTTGATTTTTCTTTTCCACTTGCTGGATTACTTCAAGATCAAAGACAGTTCAAGGTTTCCTTTCGTGTTGGACCCCATCCCCAAGGACTGGCGATGGCTTCCAAAAGGGGGGAGATGTAATGGACCTACCCAGGGTCAAACTAAGGTTTTTGAACTGTCCAGTGATGACCTTTACTGACCTTTCAGTAAAGCAAGACATTTACTACAAAATCATTCATTTAGCTATAATCTGATAACATAGTCACCAAAAAGAGACTATTTCTATCTTTGATTTTAGGCTGATGTGATCAAAAGAATAACTTTTGTCATTTTCATGATGTGTGCTTTTAAGCTGTGTTATTCTTTAAGAGTTGTGTTCACTGCGGTGTTAAAGGTGAAATCTCGGGTCACAGAGACCCGACTGTTTTGTTTAGAAATAAGAAGACAGTTTAATCCGTTGTTTTTCATGAACAAGGCTCCAGCTTCTCTGTCTTTTCCTAAACAAATCTCCCTCTGCTCTGGCTGTAACCTTGGGCCTGATAAGGCAAGTGCACTCCTCTCTTTGTTCCTGCTTTTTAAGTTCTAACTGTGCGAGAACGCTTCAGAGTTTGCTGGGAATTTCAAAGAGATGTGAACCTTTCCCAAAGAGCTGGGTACGTTTTGGTCAAGAGCTAACGACCTGCGTCTTCAGCTAAGGACTGATAACAGGCTGTTATGAGTCCACCTCGAACGAGCGTTTGTTATTCCTTCCTGGAATAAATTATCTTGAGCCAAGAAGCCACGACTGTCACGACTTCTGCCGACGAAAGCGAGTATCACCGACACCGACAAGGTAAACACGCGTGGAGTCCAGCTTGGACTTGCGGGACCGACGACTCGTCAGTCTAAAGTTGACCACAGCTCTTTACCAGAACCAAGGCGGACGTCTTAAGGTAAAGGAGCAGCTGTTTGCTTGCTGGAGGTGTGATGATATCTTAGCTGGACGCGTACGGAAGAGTGTCATCTGGTTTCATAAATGCAAGATAAACTTCCTCTCTTAACCTCCCAATTCTTCTTAAATCTTTCCTCCTACTCTTTCCCCTCTCAATCTAAGCTGGAAACTATTTTAAGTTTAAAGAGCCCTCAGACTAAATATGTTTACATCCAATATTGATGTCTGTTGTGTTAAATTTAAGTGTGCTGACGTATCTGAATTGAAAGAAAGTGAAATCATGTCAATCA
>JBBPBX010020045.1:0-43792 GCA_038048925.1 Garcialebias charrua | reverse complement strand
TTCACCTACCCCACCCACATTTTTGATGTCGTCGGTACCTGGGCTTGAACCGGCGATCTTCCGATCACAGGCCCACCTTCTCTAAACTCTGTGCCACCACTCTCCGCTTTTATCTAGTCAATATAAGAAAGTCAAAAGGTTGATTTGTATCGATATTTAAATATATACTTTTTTTTAATTTAACTTTTATTTATACAGGTTAGTCTCAAAGAGCCACAAAGATTCATTTATGTGGAAATTAGAGCACAACTATCTGGGCAGAAATGAGCTCACTACTGACAAGCTCGTGCATTTTAACCTTGTGTAAAATTGCCAGCTTTCCTTCCCTTTATCCACACAGAAAAACGAGGGCTTTAACTCTTGAGCTCTGAGATGGAGCCTGTATATGAATCCATCAAACCTTGACGTGGATTCATTTGGATCAATTAGGGTGGCTCGTTTGTTAGGTGCACACTTTAAGCGATCATTTCCAGCTCGGGCCCCATCCTTTTGAGCAAGATCAGAGGCTGGAGCTTAATTCAATCCCACTGCCGCTTTAATTGACCAATTTAGCATTGTGCTGACAGAAGCTGTCCATTTAGAATAAAAGATGTGCAGCTAAGGAAATAACAGCCTCTTAATACCGCACACGAGCAAAGCGGGGATTTGTCAATGTTGCCAACAAATGGAAAGAAAGTGATTAGGCTACGCTAGGTTAGCATACAGTGTTCAGACTCAGAGAGCAGAACTGGGATTTTAGTTCAATGTTCTGCCCCAAAGGAACTGAGACAGAGAGAAAGAGATGTCAATACAGAACAGAAGAGCAGCTGACATTAGAGATGCAAAACAAATGAGAAGAGCCCAAGTTAGCCTCATTATGATGCTTGTTTGCAGTTGTTCGCACAGAAGCAGTCACAGTTTTGAATGTCAAAGACCTTTGCATTTTGTTCAGGGTCCACCAGTGGATTAGCGTTCATCAAAATACACTCCAACACCAACTTAACACAGCAGGCAACTCTGATCACACAGCGAACAGCACAATGTGTCGTTAGCAGCTCACACCAGTCATTAGATTTTTCGCCAAGCTTGAATAATAACTATTCTTATCTGACTTGCATCTTTTGTTCATGTCAAATCAAGCTTGTTAGTGTACCGGTACTTTGAAATAATGAGCAAAATACCAGCGGGTAACCTTTGCCCATTTTTTAAAATTTTACTTTTATAACTGAAGACTTTGAAATAAAAGAAGGTTCTATTATGCACGCCACCTTAGGCTAGTGGCACCAACCCCCTACCGCTTACTCTTCGATCCCTTCAAGTAACCAAAGCCCCCTGTCACGAGTTACCACTGGGTCTATTATACTCTGGGTGCACCCTTGTCAGAAAAAGCCCACCCAGTGCCATTTCAGAATGTTTGATTATCTTTATCAAGGGCGGCCGCTATTATTTAGACCCCCCAGCATCGCCTTATTGCTCCTTTCTATCCTGCAGCTACTCAGTGCCTTTGAGCAGACACACACGCTCCCTGTATGCCCACACTTATAATGTTAATTTAATCCGTTTATATTCAGATGCTAATCAACACACGCTACCTTTGGAGCAGCAGTGTTTCTCCAAGACCAAACACAATAGAGTCTGATTTCCACCTCCCTCCTCTGCTTGGTCAGTTTTGGAGCGCTGAACACAATCTGTTCTCCTTGTGAGGCGTGTTTGGCTTTTTTTGCACTTGGCAAAATTAGTTACTTATTGGCAACTTTTCATTTCAAACAAGAGAAGATGAATAACTGAACACATCCTAAGGAACGTTCTATTATTATCCATGCACATAGTTCTGCTAATACATGTCTGAGTTTAGATTCTAAAAGAAAAGCTTTTAATCTACACAAACCAATAATTGTATCATTCGTCCAAATGTTTACCTGTACTTATTTGCTTTTATTTTGCTCACAGGTTTTCAAAACAATGTCTGAAATATACCGTAGCTCTGCTTTGTCTTAATATGCTATACACACGTTCACTAATAACTGCTCCATAACCACAAATCATACAAAAAAAGAGACCCAATCATCATTAATGCCCAAACGACCTTAGCAACAAAAAAAAGGTCCTTCATTTGACCTGCACGCACTAAAATCCCAACTCATTTCCAGAAGCTCCATCTTTATTGAACAAGAGGAATTAAAAAACTAAAACATGGAAATATTTAATTAAACAGCAATCATGGCTGTGGGTGATTTTCATTTCAATCTCAGCACCCCTTAAACTGAAACCCTGGGAATTCTAATTAGATTAATATAACTATGCAAATTTATGGCTTTTCTTTAAGGCAAGGGCCACAACGTAATCAGTTAAGTAAATAAACAGGAGGGGCATGTGTTTTGGAGGATTGGGACTACAGTACATGCAAGAATGTAGGAAAAAACTCAATATTGACAAAACAAGTCCTAGTAACAAACTCTACCGGTAGTCTAAATTCTTTGTCTTCCTTCTAAACTCTGTCAGAAATTGAACTACCGTATTTTCTGGTGTATAGGTCGCACCGGTGTATATGTCGCACCATCCAATTATTACCAATAGATTGGAAAAATCCCTAGATAGGTTGCACCGGTGTATAGGTCGCACCTACGTTTAGCTCTGCTGCAAATGTCTGCCACAGGAGTGCACAGCAAGGCTTTTAAGAAGATTAACACTTAAAAACAATTATTTGTTTGATAAAAATTATAGCAAATATGTGTCTGAGCTGAACTTTTCCTTAATAAATGAACGTAATTGTGAAATGAGCTGGATTTAAAAATTTGTTTTGCCGAAAGTGATAACAAGCCATATATAGGTTGCACCGGTGTATAGGTCGCAGGCCTTGAAAAAACCATAAAAAGGTGCAACCTATACACCGGAAAATAAGGTAGCTTTCTCAAAAATAAATAAATAAATAAATAAAAGAGCTTTTCATGGGGCTGTGCAGCTATTATATCAATGACATTACCAGTCTGATCTCATCAGACACCCAACACTGAGGCCTTACGGTGCATGGAAGGTGCATACACTGGACTGAGTGCCATCTCCAAATAAGGATCTTATCTCAGTATCTTGCTTTGCCATCAGAGTCAGTGGAGACAATGCAACGTGTCCTGTCTGTAACTTCATTAAACTTGCCCATTACATCACTTTGAGGATGCACTGTAATAGATCAGCAGAGGGAGTGGATCTAATAAATGTTCATCGAGGCAATATTTTCAATTGGTTGACTATTGTCATGCTACTGTATATACATTCTAAACACTACATTTTAACGGAATAGCCTGAATTATACTGCTCACGGAAAATATGCAAGACATTTATCTTCTATTTTGACAGTAAAGCATTTGTAGGTTTTACAATGGACTTGAGACATACTCTAGAGGTAGAGCAAACGTCACAAGGTCCTCAAGGGAGATAATTTAATAGTGATTTGACATTGTAAACCAGCACACACTTAACCAGCTGAGCTAATCATCTTTGTTGTGGCAAGGGATTTGTGTAAAAGAGTAGGGAAGTGGGGTGATTGGGTTAAAGGTCACAGTAACAGATTAGGTGTCTAAGACATTCAGGGCTTCAGTGAGCACTAAGTGATACGGTGGGCAAAGGCGCGGCTGTGCATTTGTGCATGCGTGTGTGTGTGTGTATGTAACAGAGTGTGTTTGTGGACAATCCTCAAAGGAGGCTCATCCTGCATCCAGAGGGAGGCCAGAATCAAGCCCTGGTGTACCCCAGGGGCCCACGAGCCATCTGCTGCCTCAAGGCTAATACCCCAACAGACGTCTCTACCTCCTATGGATCAGTCAAGGACTGATGGGTGGAGTTTTTTTTTGAAGGGTGTGGTCATGGAATTGGAGATTTTTTTTCTTTTTTTTCCCCCGTAGTAGGGCACAGCAGTTTCTTATAAGAAATAAACCAAGAATCTAGTTTTATAGTTTTAGACATTGGTCAACAACTCCTTTCCCGTTTCAAGATATAGCATGGTGTAACAACACCATTCCTGCTACAGTATTTAAATTATTTTTCATGCGATTCCAGAGATAGTGTGCCATTTTCTCGGATCCACCAGTGCAGAGTTGCTCTCCCCAACTTTTGCTGCAAGCTGTCAACTGTGTATGACGACCAGAGAAGGGCAACCATCCTAAAAGTTTCCTTTTCTTAAAAAAAAAAAAAGATGCTGTTGTTTGTGTTTACATTTTTTCATAGCAAAAGACACATTCATGGCTTGTCTACCAAAACCAATACATTTTCGGGGTTTGCTCATACATACGAGCAAAACCCATTATTGTTTTTTTAAAGGTAACCATAGTTTGCAAAAAAATATTTGCAGCAACCTACAAGAATGGGCACAAGTATTAATGAACTTCCCTTAACAACTCTCTGCTATCCCCCTCCCCTCCGGTCAAGAGCCTCGTGTCATCCTCGACACCACTCTCTCCTTCACTTCACACATCAACAATATTACCGTATTTTCCGTTGTATAGGTCGCACCGTTGTATAGGTCGCAGTGTCCAATATTTATCAATAAATTGGAAAAATCCATAAATAGGTTGCACCGGTGTATAGGTCGCACCTACGTCACCGCCGACGTAACGCGTCATCCACCGCTGACGCGCCGCGTGACCGCTGAGTCAACCCGGCAATATGGACCGAGTGTTTAGCTCTGCTGCTAATGTCTGCCAGAAGCTAACAAAGCTAAACACGAGAGGAGTCCGTCTCTCAGAACACGAATAAAAAAATCGAATTTTAGGTCAAATGTTTTCTCGAGACCATAGTAACATACATTAAAGCTCCTATAATTACACTCTGTAAGCAGAAAAAATATACACAGAGTGGTTTCGAAGCTATTTATAAGCAAACAGAAGTAAACTGAAATAAAAACGAATGCTAACACGGGAAGTCCGCCTCTCAGAACACGAATAAAAAAATCGAATTTTAGGTCAAATGTTTTCTCGAGACCATAGTAACGTACATTAAAGCTCCTATAATTACACTCTGTAAGCAGAAAAAATATACACCGAGTGGTTTTGAAGCTATTTATGACGTAAACAGAAGTAAACTGAAATAAAAACGAATGCTAACACGGGAAGTCCGCCTCTCAGAACACGAAAAAAAAAATCAAATTTTAGGTCAAATGTTTTCTCGAGACCATAGTAACGTACATTAAAGCTCCTATAATTACACTCTGTAAGCAGAAAAAATATACACCGAGTGGTTTTGAAGCTATTTATGACGTAGGGCTGTGCGATATGACGATATATATCGTGGGGGCGATAGAAACGTGTCTATCGTGCTACTTTCCTTCTATCGTCTCTATCGTGATAAATAAGAATAAAAAAATAACTGTCGCAAAGAAGCTTCATATTGTGGTTTTGCGAGATGACGGCGCTGCTTTATGTTTGACGCACGCGCGGGTTTGCGACACATGCTTTACGTTGTTAAACTCGAGAGCAACAGAGCCGCAGGCGCATGAAGCCGGTGTCTCAACAAGGAGAAAACAGCTGCACAGGCAGCCCAAGAAGAATAACTTTTACCAAAAAGAGGGGGAAGCTCACCTTGTTAGCTTCCATTATTTCGCTCCGCTGAAACTCGGAGACAAAATGGGTCCAGAGGACACGAACCCAGAGTCCAACCGAGTCCGAACTCGGGTCCAGTTAACCAATACAAAACAGACCAGAGACACAACAGAACCGCAATCAAACGCAACGTTTTCTCTTTTCTGTTTCTTGCTTTGTTTACTCAAACTTCAGAGCGGATTTCTTCTTCGTGAGTTTCATTAGCAGCTGTTGTTTTACCGCCACCTGCAGGAAAAATTTGGACCAAAGTAGAAAAGGAGTTGTTTGTTTGTTTGTTTGTTAGTTTATTCATTTTATAAAATGAAATACAACAATTAACGTATTCATAATAGAAAAAAAATAATAAAATGAAAGGTAGCAGATGAAGAATAAATCTTATTAAATCTGCTCCTTATTCATCTAATAACAGTTCAAACAATATTTTCTATAATAACAAAATAAGTAAATAACTCAGTCAATTTTCAATTCACATATATCACACATTAAATTAGATTCATTTATATTTTTTTAGCAATTCATTTTTTACCAGTTTCTTAAATACAAGGAATGATTTGGCTTCCTTAACATTTGTCATTTGGCATTAAGTCATTCCATAATCGTACTCCTTGAATTAAGGTAGATCTTAGGTAGATCTAGTTTCTACTTTGGTCCAAATTTCCTTGTTCTTTTTGTTCACATTCTTATAAATGTAACTATCTGTAGTAAAATAATAAAATAAAAAAACTTTGGTCCAAATTTTTGCTGTACACACACACACACACACACACACACACATCGTGTTGTATATATCGTGATATACATCGTTATCGTGATATAAAAAAGTCCATATCATGATATATGATTTTTTCCATATCGCCCAGCCCTATTATGACGTAAACAGAAGTAAACTGAAATAAAAACGAATGCTAACACGGGAAGTCCGCCTCTCAGAACACGAATAAAAAATCGAATTTTAGGTCAAATGTTTTCTCGAGACCATAGTAACGTACATTAAAGCTCCTATAATTACACTCTGTAAGCAGAAAAAATATACACAGAGTGGTTTCGAAGCTATTTATAACAAATACAGAAGCTAACACTAGAAGCTAAATGCTACAAAAAGATCGTTTTTTTTATTTTTTTTATCTCAAACATCTAATAAAGGTACTCACTTGTAAACGTCCATACTGTGATTCCATTCTGTAAGTTTCAGAAAAATCCGCTGAGTGGTTCTTGACTTATCTTGCTGACAAACAGCAAACAAACAGAGCTAACATAAGCTACATCCAGTCCAGGAGGCAGACAGAATCAGTCCGAGCAGAGGAGCTTTTTTTCGGGCACATGAGCTGGAAACGGTCTACTTCTTCTTCTTGGGTCGGTGTACTCCTCTGGAAGTGGTACTGCACTGCGCCCCTAGCGCCAAAAGTGGTACTGCACCATTTTATGCAAAAGTGAAAAAGGGTCATAACTCAGCCAAAAATTGGTCTAAAAATATGGAAAAAAATCCATAAATAGGTCGCACTGGTGTATAGGTCGCAGGCCCCGAAAAACATAAAAAGGTGCGACCTATACACCAAAAAATACGGTACTCGGTCTGCCTATTTCCACCTCCGCAATATTAACCGTCTCCGTCCTTCTCTCACACCCCGCTCCACAGCCATCCTGGTGCACAGTCTTGTGACTTCCCGTATCGATTACTGCAACTCCCTTCTCTACGGCCTCCCCAACAAATCTCTCCACAAGTTACAGATGGTCCAGAACTCAGCTGCCCGTGTCATCACTCAAACCTCCTACTATAACCACATCACTCCTGTCCTGCAGCAGCTCCACTGGCTCCCGGTTAAATCACGCATCATCTTCAAAATTCTACTTCTCACGTTCAAAGCTATCCACAACCTTGCCCTCCTTATCTATCTGACCTCCTACAAATCTCCATCCCATCACGCTCTCTCAGATCCTCCTCTTCGCTACACCTCCATGCCTCTCAACCATGGGGAGCAGGGCCTTCACCTGCTCTGCCCCTCATCTCTGGAACGCTCTACCGCCAGACCTACGAAACACCACCTCCTTTTATCTATTCAAGACTGCTCTGAAAACACATCTCTTTAGACTTGCCTATCCTTAACTTTACTAAATGTATTTTATATTATTTTGTATTTTATATTCTTTACGTATTTTATATTTCAATTTATTCTCTTGATGTCTGCACTGTGCTTGTTGTTTGTTTTTACACAATCTCTGTGATATGTTTCTTGCTGTGAAGTGTCCTTGGGTGTCCTGAAAGGCACTTTTAAATAAAATGATTATTAGTAGTATTTTTATTATTATAAATGCATGTTTTCTTCAGAACTAACTGTAGCTGCTGTTTATTTTATATTTTGTTAAGGTCTTCCAACTTTGAGTTTATCTTTTTTAAAAAGAAAAGAAAAACTTTATCGTTCAAAACAGCTAGTTGGTTTTCTGGTATGTTAGCTGACATTAATTCATCAACATTAATAATGGGGCCAAGATGGTGTAGAGGCAGGGCAGCCGGCTCAGGACCGGAAGGTCCCGGGTTCGATCCCCGGTCACTGCATACCTCGTTGTGTCCCTGGGCAAGACACTTAACCCCGAGTTGCTCCCGGTAAGACTGGCAGCGCCTTGCATGGCAGGCTACCGCTACCGGTGTTTGAATGTGTGTATGAATGGGTGGGTGGCTGGTACTGTGAAGCGCTTTGGGGCCCCTCATAGGGGGCTGGAAAGCGCTATATAAGTACCGTATTTTCCGGACTATAGGTAGCACCGGAATATGTCGTTTTGTCCAATTATTGCCAAAAAATCGGGAAAATCCATAAACGGGTCGCACCTAAATATAGGTTTCACCTACGTCACCGTCGACGTAACGAGTCATCCACCGCTGACTCGGTGAGACCGCTGAGACAACCCGGAAATGTGGACGAGTGCTTAGCTCTGTTGCAAATGTCTGCCACAGGAGCGCACAGCAAGGCTTTTAAGAAGATTAACACGGTAAAAACAATTATTTGTTTGCTAAAAATTATAGCTGACATTATAGCACAAGGGTTCCTGAGCTTAACCGTTCCTTAATAAATTCACAAAATGGTCTATTCTAAAATATACACGGAAATAAAACGGAAGCTAACACGAGACGAGTCCGTCTCTAAAAACACGAATAAAAAAATGAATTTTATCTCAAATGACTCATACAGGGCAAAAGTTTGTAAATGAAACTCATATAATTACACTCTGTAAGCTAAAAAAATATCCGTCGAGTGGTTTATGAGCTATTTTTTATATTACCGTTTACACGGAAATAAATCGAAGCTAACAGAGACGAGTCTGTCTCTAAAAACACGAATAAAAAACGAATTTGATCTCAAATGACTCATACAGGGCAACAGTTTGTAAATGAAACTCATATAGTTACACTCTGTAAGCTAAAAAAATATCAGTCGAGTGGTTTATGAGCTATTTTTTATATTATACACGGAAATAAATCGAAGCTAACAGAAAAAGCACAAATAAAAAAAACAAATTTTATCTCAAATGACTCATACAGGGCAACAGTTTGTAAATGAAACTCATATAATTACACTCTGTAAGCTAAAAAAATATCCGCCGAGTGGTTTATGAGCTATTTATCTAAATAGTAGGTATCTGTTTACGGTAGCTAACCGCTAACAACAAAGCTAGAAGATCTTTTTTTTATCTCAAACATCTCATAAAGCTAGTCACTTGTAAATGTCCATACAGTGATTACATTCTGTAAGTTTGATAAAAATCTGTCCTGTGGTTCTTGACTTATCTTGCTAACAAACTGTTAACAAACACAGCAAACAGAAGTTACCTCCAGAGCAGGAGGCCGGGCAGTGACAGAGTCAGTCCGAGCAGAGGAGGCTTTTTTCGGATACATGAGCTGGAAACGGTCGGTGGACTCTCTGGAAGTGTCCCCTAGTGGACAAAAGTGGTACTGCACCATTTTTTTGCCAACATGAAAAACTGTCATATCTGAGCCAAAAATTGGTCTAAAAATACAGTATGGGGGAAAAAATCCATAAATATGTCGCTTCACCGTATAAGTCGCAGGACATGCAAATTAGTTTAAAAAAAAACAGCGACTTATACGCTGAAAAGTACGGTACCGGTATATATATTTTTAAAAGGCTCACTTCACATTTTTCATGTCAGGGCTGCTTCTTCTGGCTTAAAAGACTTCCACTCATTTCTGTTATTACAAATAAGAAAGTAAACAGCAAACGGCTCCAAACTTCTGTTGTGTAAATTTAAATAGTCCTGCTTTAATTTTGTCCCTGCTCCTTTTTTTTTTTTTTAAAGCTGTGGTTGGCGCAGGCATCGGTGGAACAGCAGCAGCGTATTTCCTCAGGCAGGAGTTTGGACCCGCAGTCAAGATCGACGTGTTTGAGCCCGACGCCGTTGGAGGCCGACTTGCGACGGTGAAAATTGGGGAGCACGAGTACGAGACGGGAGGCGCCGTGATCCATCCCCTGAACCTCCACATGAAGCATTTTATTGAAAAACTAGGTGATGTCAACACAAACGGAGACTAATAACAGGCTTAAAACACATGAATACAGGTAGTCCCCGACTTACGAGCGCATCGACATACGAGGTTCCGGACTTACGAGCTGACTAACGAACAGTAAAGTTGTACAGAACATACAGAAAATACAGCACTGGTATGTGTTTTTAGATGAAAGTGTGTTAGCTAACAGTTTGTAAACAAGTTTCTGAGCATGTTTATGAACTAGTATGTACGTTTGTGTTGAAAAACGAGTGTTCGTAGCAGCGCTAGCATAAATTTTCCGACTTACGACCGAAAATCCGGACTTACGAGCGACACGTGTTCCGTGTTCCGACATACGAGATTTCGTCTTACGAGCACCTCGCAGGAACGGAACTCGCTCGTAAGTCGGGGACTACCTGTATTTAGGTGTGAATTAAAGAGTTACTGTAGTCTGAAAACTTGAAAGCGGCGTATGTTTTCTGTCCGTCAGGTATTCCTCCAAGAAAAGATCTCCCCTCGAAAATGGCGATCTTCGACGGAAAGGAGCTCGTGTTCGAAGAGAGCGATTGGTTCATTGTTAACTTCTTCCGCATGCTGTGGCGGTATGGGTTTGGTTTTCTTCGGATGCAGATGTGGGTGGAGAGTATTTTGGACAAATTCATGAGGTGAGCATTAAACGCATCTTTTAAGGCGCTCGAATATTACCAGAAGAGTCCGAACGATCCTTTTAAATTCTATATTTGTTTGCAGAATCTACCAGTATCAGCAGTTTGGCTACTCGTTCACCACTGTGGAGAGGCTCCTGCATGCCATGGGGGGTGACGGCTTTCTTACTCTAATGAATCAAACTCTGGAGGAGGCCATGATAGGAGAGGGGTTTTCTCAGGTCTTCATCAACGATGTCATTGCACCCATCACTCGCGTCAACTATGGCCAAAGTGTTCGCATCAATGGCTTTGTGGGTAAGTTGCACAGCATTGAAGCTTTTTTTTTTTTTGTAATCTGTGTTGTAAAATAAAGTGGATCTTGCTGCTTTAGGGGCCGTGTCTCTAGCAGGGACAGATTCAGGTCTGTGGGCAGTGGATGGTGGCAACAAGAGAGTGTGCACAGGACTGCTTTATAACAGTAAAAGCGAGCTCATCCCAGCCAAAGTGACGTCTGTTTCAGTAAAGGTTCGACCATCCAAGAAAGGTATTATTCATATGCTTCATTTGGTACCAAACTTTTATTTTTCTCTGCTTTCACCAAATTTCTTCTCTCTCGCTCTGTTTTCAGGAAGCCCGATCAGTCTCTACGAGGTTAACTACGTCGGGGAATCGGGATCGGCGCACTCTCTGTATGACATCGTCGTCATAGCAACGCCGCTTCATCAGGGCAAATCTGACATCGTGTTCTCGGGGTTCTCCCCTCCCATACCGTCTCACTACTCGGGTCTCTACCACCAAACCGTCACCACCATGGTGCACGGCAAGCTGAACGTGTCCTACCTGGGCACCTCGGAGCCGGCCTCAGAGTTCACCGTGTCAGAAATCCTCACCACGGACTCAAAGAGTTGCGCCATCAACAGCCTGGGCTCTCTCGACCCCGTGCACATCCCCGACGGCTACAAACGACCGTCCGCCGGTCATACCGCGGTCTGGAAGGTGTTCTCCCCACGACCTCTGAGCCAGGAGCAGCTGCGCCAGATGTTCCTCTCCTACAGTTCTGTGTCCGAGACTCCGTGGCTCGCCTACCCGGCTTACCGTCCACCACAGAGGAAGACCCCTCCCTTCATCCTGCACGACCGGCTTTACTACCTCAACGCTGTCGAGTGGGCGGCCAGCGCCATGGAGATGAGCGCCATCGCCGCCAGGAACGCGGCCCTCCTGGCACATCACCGCTGGCACGAGCAGGTCGGCAAGATCGACCAGGAAGACCTGCACGCCCGACTGCGAGGAGAACTTTGAACAGAAAACGGTTTTACCCGTTGATTACCGATGTTCTCGTGAAGTGCTTCTCTGAGGAGGCGAGGTGCTGCGCTCTCTGATTGAAGCAGATCGTGTGCAGGCGGTGCAACAAAATGAAACATCACTGAGCTGAACGGTTTGAACACTGTGAATCAAGCTGCACTGAAGGGCACACATGCAAGTCTCCCTGTTTCTGTGTTCGTCTCTTTTCCATTTTACAAATACAGTTTGTCAAATTCGCTCGAGTTTCTCTTTAGCTACATCTTTGCATCTTCTTTCAGCTTTTCCCTCTTCAGGGGTTACCACAACGAGTCATCATCCTCCACTTCTCTCTGTCCTCCCTCCAGCTATCTCCATGTCCTCTAGCTGCATGTCCTTTCTAACTAGTTAAATCTTTGCTTGTGATCCTCTAATTATTTCTCCTTTTCTGAGTAAATTGTCTTCTAAAAGCTTTCCAGTCTGTCCCCTCATCAGACCACTGAACGTTTATTGTGGGAGAGTAAATGCACTAAACAAAAAGAAAAATGATGGATTTGTTTTAGTTTTTTTTTAATCAATAACCCAACTATAATCAAGAGAGTACCGGTAACTCCAATCTCAATCTAAATTCTGTGTAAAAATTTCAGCTTTTGGGGGGAAATGTATGATTGTGCCTTAATATCAAAGGGGATTTATGTCTACCGGTAGATTAAATTATGTATTTAGTCCTATTTTTTCTTCAGTTTTTTTTCCATAAAAGCCAGACCACAAGGAAAACGTCCATCGGTTCATAATGCATTTTGGTAAATTAAGAATAATGAGAAATCTTTTCCACCCGTGCTTTATCAGATGTCATGTTGGAAAATGATGCTTGTTCTGTATTTTCAGTGGGGATGCACAATATTATCGGCGTGGTATCGGCCGTTATTAGCGATAAAATTAAATATCGGACAAGTGTCGGAAACTGATGGCAGAACTGCTGTTTGCGATGACTGCTCAGCGTCAGTGATGCGAGGAGGAGCGAGAACAAAGTCCTACAACACTTTGAACTTAATTAACTAGGGGTGCACTGATAAATCGGCCCCGGTTTCCTTAATTTTGGGAAATCGGCCAATGCTTGCATGAGAAACCAATTTTACAGATTTTTTTTTGTTTTGTTTTAACAACATTGTCTAAACTTCATATTATATATTATATATGTGACCAGTTAAAACAAGTTTGTATTGTTTCTAGAATATTGTTCAAGGGTCTGTTTTTCAACAAAATAAGATTGAAATTTGAAGGCGCATTGTGACCTTACATCTAACAGTGTTGCTTATAAAACTAAATCGATATCGGCCAAAATCGGAATTGGCAAGTCAGACTTTTGTAGAAATCTGTAATCGGCCAAAAAACTGCAATCGGTGCACCCCTATACTGTATTTAACCATCTCATTAACCATTGTCCTGACCGCTACGATGAGTTCATGGTGGACAGAAAGGAAAACGAGAGAGCGGTCAACCACGGAGTCCCATCAGTCCATCCATCCAAAGACCATGCTGAATAATGTATTTTAATTCCACAGCAGAGAAAGTCATGTAGTCTCTGTAAGTAGGTCTATGGAAAAATATTGGTACTGGTATCGGTTATCGACCAAATACATTTTTAATAAATTGGCAATCGGATATCGACTAAAAATCCAATATCGTGCATCACTACTTTACAGGTCCTTGTTTTGGACACAAATTGTTTATTAATCGCCGTTAAGGATGAATTTATTTTCTAGAATTTTAAAGGAGTTTGCAAAATGCTCATTGCACACTTTATTAGTTTTACTTGTTGGTTAGAAAAAAGATAATGCTGCAAATTCCCAGACTATTGTGTTTTAAATTGTTTACAGTCACAATAAAGTAATAAAGAGATCATCTGTTTTGTATTTAAAGTTTATATTTCTGTCTATTCAGCCTAAACTATATTTTAATCCAGAGCTCAGTTTCTGTTGCAAACTTTTACTGCTTCATAAACGAAATGTGTTTTAGTGGTATTTAGTCTTTATTTGTTCTTTTCACTATCCACTTTATCATAAAGGTTTGGATCAATGTGTACTCTTCTGCTAGTTTGACTCTTAAGTCATCAGGGCATTTTTGTAACTTGAAAACAAATTTACAGCATAATAAACAGCAAAGTTGTTTTTCATTAAACTTCAAGAGAAGTTGTTAGAGAACCAGACAGACAATAATTATCATTATAGGATAATGTGAATGACTGTTTGTGCCCATATCTGCATGTCTGTTAGCAAAATATCTTGTGAAGAAACAAAGTCAAGAATATCTTTTGAAGACAGGACAATTCAAGATGGCCACTACCACTGACCTTAAAAAGCACACAAATGTCTCTTAACTTGTGATTATTTACAGATAATGAGCTGAAATTTGATATAGTACGACTCATACTGTATGGATGACGGCATTTTCAATATTTGACCAAATGGCTGTTTTTTCCTAAACACTCGTTGGCAAAGTGGGTCTGGTTTATATATATTTTTTTTAGCTTAACTTTAGTTCTTTTCTGTCCATCCTGCAGCCTCACAGCCTTTTACACAAATCAGATGGATGTGTCAATCAAACTGCTGCCTACAGGTGTGCATGCTTACCTCCCCCACCCCTTTGTTGTCATGGTTCCCCAAAGATTGTCTGTTTGAAGACGATGCACTAGTCTAAAATGATGCTCAAAGTTTAGAAGTAACTCTGACATATATATTTTTAGCATTGTATTTAGCCAAATTCCAGATTTTGGTTGCTTTGGAGCTTCCCCACCATCACAGACATCTATATCTCCCATTTGTAGGAAGAGGGCCACCGGCATCATGAAGGACCCCGCTCACCCAGCACACACACTTTTTGCTCTGCTCCCCTCAGGCAGGAGGTTGAGGAGCATTAAGTGTACAAACCGGATTCCAAAAAAGTTGCGACACTAAACAAATTTTGAATAAAAATGCAATGATGGAGGTGCCAGCATCTAATATTTTATTCAGAATAGAACAGACATTGAAAATAATATTTTCCAAAATCTTGTGATATTCGCAAAGAGTATACTGTATGTTGTAAATGGCTATTAGCGCCTACATCATATTTCTGTTCATGTATCTATGCATTTAGTATAGTCTTTTCTCTTATGTTGACTAGGTGTGGCAGCCATCTTGATTTGACTCCATTAGTTGTAGATGACCATCAAATGACTACTTTATGAAAGAATTATCAAATATCAAGTACTCATTAGATATTTTGCAAAGAGAAACAGGGTTGACTTTAACAACAAAAAATACAAACTTTTAAGCAGGCTTTTGCGCAATGTGGAGCTTTGTTGTACAATTAAAACCACTAGACCAGGGGTCAACCTTTATGATCAAAAGAGACATTTTTACGCTTTCGTTCACTAAATTAAACGTGTCCAGAGCCGCAACCACCTGATTCAACTGTAATTATCAACTGATGGACCAAATGTATTGTAGGAGACGTGTGTGGCATGTAGGGGAGACAATATTAAGCTAAAAATATATGATTACAGGTGGTCCCCAACTTACGAGCGAGTTCCGTTCGTACGTGGTGCTCGTAACACGAAATCTCGTATGTCGGAACACGAAACACGTGTCGCTCGTAAGTCCGGATTTTCGGTCGTAAGTCGGAAAATTTATGCTAGCGCTACTACGAACACTCGTTTTTCAACACAAACGTACATACTAGTTCATAAACATGCTCAGAAACTTGTTTACAAACTGTTAGCTAACACACTTTCATCTAAAAACACATACCAGTGCTGTATTTTCTGTATGTTCTGTACAACTTTACTGTTCGTTAGTCAGCTCGTAAGTCCGGAACCTCGTATGTCGATGCGCTCGTAAGTCGGGGACTACCTGTATTTATTTTTTTAACTTTTATTGCTTTAAAAAAAAAAGACAAATGAAAAGACCAGATTCTTGTAAAGCGAGGGAAATAAAAACAACAACTATGAACTATGTACTGTAAACCTATGTCATTTTAATTAAGTATAGAAATAAAGCAAAAAGTTAAAGTATTTGCAAAAGAAATGACAGGAAAACAGCTAAAACTAGGAACTTTTTTGTTGTTTGTACAACAAAAATTCAGTTTGATGTTAGTTTTGGTCATGGCTTTAAAGAGCCGCTGCAGAGGGACCAAAGAGCCGCATGTGGCTCCAGAGCCACATGTTGCAGACCCCTGCACTAGACTGAGGAACAGTTTCTACCCTGAGGCTGTTAGACTCATGAATATCTAACCAGAATAATCATGTGAAGAATCACATCATGTTGCTGATGATCTGTTTCATGCTGTTGTGTTCATCCGTGCTCATCGGCTCACATACAGACTCATGTTCGTGCTGCTGTTCGGCGTATTGTTTTTATGCGATTGGTGCTTAGTGTATTATTAGTTAACGTTTTTCTCAGTTCATATCTTATTACTGTTTTTCACTTACGTTTTATTGTTGGATGTAACTGGGACCCTGTACACAATTCCGTTCCACCGTATGTACTATAAGTGGTGGAAATGACAAATAAAGAAACTGACTTTGTGTGGACCAGAATTATTTTTTTAAATAAATCCAAATCAGGAGCCACTTGTTGAATAAGCCTGGTGGTTCAGATGATCAGTGAATTGTTTTGTTTTCATCTACATTTTGGTGTCCTGACGCTTTTGGAAATGTCACAACCTCTTTGTGACGCATTTCTAAAAAAAATAATCAAACATTGTTCCCAGCTCTGATATATGGAGACTTGTCCTTCCTTTTGATCAGAAATCCCAAATAAAGGCCCATGTGACCCACGGGGGCAACAATGGGTGGCATTGACCATCTGCATAAGGATGTGTCTGTTTGGTGGTGTTTGTCCACCAAGATGTCCCCTCAGGTAGGGGCGGGGGGGACAATGGTACCAGAGCCGCCTGTCAACCAAGAACATGTGACAGGACTGGAGATTTTAAAAAGGGGGTGACGACCACCACACAGCTCAAAAATCTTCCACGAACCAGCCGGGATGAGGTTTCTACTGCCACTGCTCGGTGCTGTGGCCCTGCTTCACACTGGTGAGAGCGGATGTAATGATAAAAATGACAAATACTGTATGTGAAACTCATGTTGATAATCTGATTTTTCCTATAATTGAGTAGTTTTTCTGTCTGAGCTGACGGTTTTTATGGTTTTCAGTCTTTTCAGCATCTCTGGAGTCTGCAGAAGAAGAGGAAAAAGTCACCCCATCTGGTGAGGCCGTGTTTTTATTCATAAAACAACAAAACTAATATCAAAAGGGTGGAATATGTGTGACTGAAAACTTTTCTGTCCATTCAGATCAGCTGACTCGGCTGCAGAAAATAGGTAAAATACATCAAGAAGTTGATTGCACTAAAGATCCTGGAGACTTTTTAACAGAAATGTCGCCCTTTTTTTTTTATTTTTCCAAGAACAAAATGTGTCACAATTTGGTTTTAAGTGTTTAGAGTGATTTATTGTGTTTGTTCTCAGTTTGCCCTGTTTTCTTGTTTTTGCATAAATGTATCTTTTTTTTAATTTTCAGATCAGATTGAGTTTGAGGCAGCCCAAAAAGAAAAGGCAGCTCAGATCAATGGTAAGTTTGAATAATAGGAACCAAAAACAACTTTGCTGGAGTAATTAATAATAATAATAATTAAAAAATATACACTTTTTTCTCTCAAGTTACAGGGGAACAAAATGAAGACAGCCGTAACCTTGGTAAAGTTCATTAAAATGAGGATTTCATACAAAAAAAAAAAATACAAATAGCTGATAACTTGTTAATACATACAGTATTTTGTAACCTTTACCCTCACAGAGGCTGTTCTAGATGGATCTGGTAAGTTATGCATAAAACTGTGATTTTAAATGTATTAATTTATAGATGTACATTTCAAAACTAGTTAAATAAGAGCAGAACATAATTTGTTAACAAAAAACAAATATTAAAAAATGTTCACAGCAAGAGGAGGTGTTTACACGTGGAGGGTCGAGTTAAATGTTTGAAGTAAATTTTATTTTATTCATGTTTCTGCCGTAAACGCTTCATTTTTATCTTGGGGTGTTTTTAACAGTGGAGGAGCACATCGAGAGTGATGGAGAAAGTAAAGGTAAGAGAGAAACACAATCAGGAAATCAGTGAATGTTGAGAACAACTGCTGAAACTGGGTGAAGAAGCTGAAACTCTGATTAAAGCTAAAAGAAGCATAACACTAGCTGAAGGCTAAAAGAAGAAAAAGGCTGGCTAAGCTAAATGTAGCAGAAGTTTAGCTAAAAGTAGCAAAAGGCTTGCTAGATGGTAAGAGTGGCAAATGGCTAGCCAAAAGCAAAAAAGCTCAACACCAGCTGAAGAGCAAAAGGCTAACTAATAGCTAAAAATAGCAAAAAGCTAGTTAAAAGTAGAAAAAGGCTAGCCTAAAACTAAAGTAGCAAAAGGGTATTCTAAAACTGTAAAAGGTCTAAATAAATGCTAAAAGTATCAAAAGATGAGCTAAAAAACAGAACAGTAGCTAAAGGCTAACATTTGCAACAACAAAAAAATCCCCACTGAAAAGCTACTAAAGGCTAGGCCAAAAGTAGCAAAACACTAGCTGAAGGCTAAAAGAAGAAAAAGGCTGGCTAGAAGCTAAATGTAGCAGTTTAGCTAAAAGTAGCAAAAGGCTTGCTAGATGGTAAGTGGCAAATGGCTAGCTAAAAGCAAAACACTAGCTGAATAGAGCAAAAGACTAACTAATAGCTAAGAATAGCAAAAAGTTAGTTAAAAGGCTAGCCTAAAACTAAAGTACCAAAAGGGTGTTCTAAAACTGTAAAAGGTCTAAATAAATGCTAAAAGTATCAAAAGAGCTAAAAAAAAACAGAACAGTAGCTAAAGGCTAACATTTGCAAAAAAATATATAGAAGCTAATAAGCTACTAAAGGCTAGGCCAAAATTAGCAAAACATAGCTGAAGGCTAAAAGAAGAAAAAGGCTGGCTAGAAGCCAAATGTAGCAGAAGTTTAGCTAAAAAATGCTTGCTAAGTGGCAAATGGCTAGCTAAAAGCAAAAAAGCTAAACACTAGCTGAATAGAGCAAAAGACTAACTAATAGCTAAGAATAGCAAAAAGCTAGTTAAAAGTAGCAAAAGGCTAGCCTAAAACTAAAGTAGCAAAAGGGTAGCTAATTCTAAATCTGTAAAAGGTCTAAATAAATGCTAAAAGTATCAAAGGATAAGCTAAAAAACAGAACAGTAGCTAATTGGCTAAAATTTGCAAAAAAAAATATAGAAGCTAAAAGCCAAAAGTAGCAAAACACTAGCTAAAAGCTAAAATAGAAAATGCTAAGTCAAAATAAAGGTTAGCCAAATCTAAAAAGTAGCATGGAGTAGCTAAAAACTAAGCATAAAAAGACAAAACATACAGATTTTTTTAAAAGTTATTCAAGGATTCAAAAAGGACATGTTATTTATTAGGAAAATATTTGTAAATAAAGGCAAATATTTTGAAATAGTATAAGTTATATAAAAAAAAGTCCCTGCAATCATGCAAATGGCTAAAATAGCACAACTTTGTAGAAGTAGTTATAAAAAAACACACAAACAACAGTGTGAATGTTGATCCAGCATTCTCATTAATAATGTGATTTAACCCTGTCTAACTGAGAAACTATCCTCTGCAGAGTCTGCAGAGCAAACGAAGGCCTCTGATGATGCAGCTCCTGAAGGTGACCTTTAATTACAGTTCACAGTTAGGCCTCTAGGGGGCAGTAAAGGACAGCTACAAAAATCAGACAGGGGACACTTTTTATCTAAAAATGCTTCATTTGTTTCCCTTTCACACAGAAGCAGAGTGCTCTGAGGACACTAAGAGTGAGTCAGTGAAAAGACACCTGTCAGAAAGTTCATACTAAACTTCTGTTCAGCTGCCACTTCATGTTTGTTTTTGTCATTTTCTGACAGGGAGACAAAGACGAGGTGAGGAGGTCATTTTGTGATGTTTAAAGTTTATTCATTTTGGGGCTAATTTTGAGTAGTGACATAAATTTTCCAAAAATGTGATCAATTCAATGTTTTTCTAGACGCAGAGTGTCCTGGGGGCAATTTGGGTGAGTTAAAAAAACACTTTTTAAGAAATCTCTTAGGAGTTCACCTGATCTATAATATTCTTCTTGTTCCCTACAGATGAAACCACTCAGAAATCACCTGAAGAAAAAGGTTCAAACCTCAGTTTGTAACATGACAAAACTAAATTATAGGGAGGACAGAGTCCCTTGACCCAGAATTTACCTGCAGAGACTTGATTATGGTGAACTGTTTGGAGCAGAGCAGTAAAAAAGTCTAAATTGTGGGTTGCGCAATGAAGCAGAGGGAAAACAGGACCGGTCACAGCCAGTTTCAGCTAGACATTTAAAAACATTTATAGTGTTGACTTCTCAGTAGTTTAAAAAAAAAAAAACTCAAGCTAGACTTTACCCTTACTTCATGGCCGCAGAGTTTACTATATTTAGTGTTGCTTAAATAGGTAATTAAGTCACCACAGAGTTGAGCTAATCTGATTTGACCCATAAAAAAGTGAGATTTGTTTGTTTGAACCTCTTTGCATGCGAGTATAATGTAGGACAAGAATCCAGGACACTTGAAGACGTCCCCAAGTCCTTGATTTATGCAGTTTCATTAAGTTATTTCAAGATGAAGGATGCACCTCCTGAAAGAACTGGCTTTGATTTAAGCTTGCTGATGAACTTCAGATGTTCTCAGGGCCGCAAAGGAGAAGTTCAGCATCTTGCAGCAAATCCCAACCCCATGGGGAGTAGAATCTGTGCCTGACAGAAAAAAAATACTGCTGCGTTCATAATTCATTCAGTGAAACAGCTTTTGATTCAGTTGCAGAACAGCTGCATTGTGATGTGTAAAGCTGGCGTAAAGGAATCCTGTCTGTCCCTGTCACACAGATATGTGAAAAGCAACACTGCAGCACGAAGACCCCAGCGATTAGCCATCACCCCAGGCCTGAGCTGCATTACACCCTTCATCAATAAAAGGGGAATAATCCCACCTGTCTGATTAACTCGTCTCCTGTTTTCTGTCACACGATCACAGCTTTTGTTGTGTGAATGTTTATGAAGCATTCACACCGTTTCTCGTTCCAGTTTTTGTACCGTTTCAACAAATATATCAAAATGTTCAGCTCGTTCAGAAGGGTGGTATTGGTGCAACTTTAGCTTTTAGACTCTTGTGCCACTTTTTCTTCATAGAAAAGGAATTTAGCTCATTTTACATCATATCTTTAAATCTGTTTACCTTTTACTGCTCCTTTCACATGTTGTTCTGGTTCAGCTTGGTGCAAATCTAAACTTTTTCTTTTTTTTTACTTTCAGCTGTTTTGTGCTACTTTCCAATTCTAACTAAATTTTTGTGATTCTTTCTCGCAATTTCAGTTGTTCCTTTCAGCTTATTTATGCAAGTTTCAGCTTTTTTAATTCAGCAACAATGTGCTCTCTACACTTCCTTCTGGTAATTTAAGCTTTAATTTTTTTGCTACTTTTCAGATGTTTTTGTGTGCAAATTTGGCTGTTTTCCCAAGAAAACTTCAAATTTTTTATGCACATTTCTGCTTCTTTCAGAATTTGAGCTTCAACATTTTTTAGCTTTCAGATAAATTCAAGTTTTCTGTGGCAAATTCTGTTTTCAGCCTACCGGTAATAACTTTTCTCTGCTAATTTAAGCTTGTTATGCTCATTTCAAATTATTTCTGCTTCCATTTAGCTGTTTTAATGCTAATTTTATCTTTTTTCCAGCTAATTCCACATTTTTGGGCTCATTTCAGCTTCTGGTAGTTTAAATTACTTTATGCCTTTTTTTCTTCTAAATTTTTAAGCAAATTTTCTGCTAATTTCTGCTTAAACCCAATTCAGGATTTTTTTTTTTTTTTTTACCAAGTTAGGCTTCTTCATTAGCCAGTTTCAGCAAGTTATGTTATTTTCACAGTACAGTAAATAGTTTCTCTAGTTAGATTATAGGGCCAGTTTTTCCATAAACAAGTCAAGGAATCAAAGTGTATTTTTTCTTCCAATTTTTATTTCAACTTTTTTCATCCACAAGTGTGGAGCACATTTTGACATACAAAAACAAAATCTTTGGTACTAATGAAAAACAAAAATTAAGGCAACTACAGCATCTATAATGTGAAATGCATTGAATTCTGCAGTCAAGCGACCACGCACTGGTGGCATGCAACACACTGTATGTTTGCACTCATCCTAAAGAGCTCTGCTTCAGAAAACTGCAGCTTTTACTTTCAGTTTTAAAGGTCTCCTTCCTTTTTTTAATTATTTTTGAACACTCAAGAAGGAAAAAGGCATCTAGAACCTAATCGCCTTAAAGGTGCAACCTTGCTAGAAGTAGCCGCTCTAAGGTGAACGAGGGATAAATAAGGCTAAAGCAAGAACCATCAATGCAATCAAGTTTTAACAGGAGACTTAAGTTTGTTATTTTGTTTTAGTACATTATTTGTGCTGGTTGACATTCTGTTGATCAGTTTCAGGCTGATGGAAAATGTACAATTTGGCCTTTGTCATTTCTGTTCTTGCCTGGAACTGTGCTGACCTTCAAGTGTTCACAAAATGATATGTTCGAATTATTCTGCCGGCGCTCACATAGCGTGTACTCTACCATGACAAATTAAAACTGCAACACTCTTGTTGCGATATGGTTGCAGAAAAAGATATAAACCGTAAAATCAACTTCAGCAAACTTGTTTTTGTTCTTTATAAGAAACTTATGTGCGAACTGTAAGTATGTGTGGTGTAAAACATAAAATACTTGGGAGTTGAGCATAAAAAATAACCTTGTTTTTAATCCCATAAACAGCATTACTTTCAGCACGTGTTGACTGGAGAATTACATTTGCAATGAGCTAATACTGCATTTTTAAGCGTGTTGTGTAAAATCAAAATAAAAACAGTCACTGTATATACATAGAATTGCAAAAACAAAATAAAACTAATTAGTATTAACAATATCTCAACAGATGTAACTTTTTACAGAATGATATGAAGAAAAGTTTCCAATCGGAACAAACAGCAAAATCTAGGTTGATTATGAACCACAGGAGCGACAAGTCTTTTCAAAGGTTTCTTTTCCTCTTTCTTCTACAACGGTTGGCTCAAGGTAAGCGATATAATTTGGCCTTCCAACTTTTGGTGTGCACTGAAGCGGTTTCTTTTCCCTCCCCTGCTTAGGATGCAGTTGCATGCTCACAAGATGCCATAGATGAAGATGGCCATGATGGCAGCGCTGATCAGGCCAGAGATGGGTACCGTCACGAACCACGCCATGAAGATGTTTCTAAACAAACGCCAATCCACCGCCTTCTTTGAGCGAAGCCATCCCACTGCAACCACAGAACCCACCTGAAAACACAGAAAATTCTCATCAGCTTCCATTAATGTGTAAAATGCAGAGCAGGAACTACTGTAGTGCCATATTTGGACTTTCCAGCAGACGGTTTCCTGCGACTCATTGAAAAGTCCAAACCACAGTGTTTAACTAGCCTACCTTGCAGTGGGTGGTGGAGACAGGCAGACCAATGTTTGAGGCAACCACGACAGTCAGGGCTGAGGCCAACTCAATGCTGAAACCACTGCAGGAAAAAGGAAAACAACACTCATGTCTCATGTGAAGTGTCTGAGTGGCCTGCTAAATTCAGACTGGTTAATGCCTGCAGAGGACGTGGCTTTAATGACGTAATGAAATTACTTCTGTGGCGTCTAGTCTGTACCTTGAGGGTGTAATAGGTGTAAGGTCCTTGCCCATAGTCTGGATCACCCTGCGACCCCATACCCAGAGTCCAGTGCAGATGCCCACGCCGCCATACAAGAGAAGCCAAGTGGGCGTCGCCATGTTTGAGGTCACGCTGCTTGTTGTGTAAACCAAATACAGAGCTATCAATGGTCCAATGGCATTGCTGCGGAACAAAAAGCGAGGTTATTTCAACAACCGTCAGTCGTGATGAGAAGTTAAAATGTCACCAGCAACCTGACAGAGCGCAGGTTTTTATCTTATCTAGTAACACCGTGACCTTCAATACACTGTCCTTACCTCACATCGTTTCCACCGTGAGCAAAAGATCCAAAGCAGGCCGTGAGGATTTGTAGGAACTGAAACAAAGTGGAGACTTCTGGCTTGTCCTCCTCAAGCTTGTCGTCTATAGAGCTTTGGCTGCTGCCTGCGTCTTCGGCACTGATTTCTAGCGTCACATCACCTTCTCCTAGACCTTCAGGCGTTGTGGTCTCTGCCACAGCGTTGCAGTAGCTGGTGTAACTGTCCATGCGGATACGCTTCTTTTCGTGACCACCGGACCCGGGGCCCTTGTCGCCATCCTCCACAGCACGGAAGTCTCCTTCTTTGTGTTTGAAGTCTCCGTGCATGCCGATGATGGCCATGGTGTATGAGGTGTAGCTGTTGTTCCGCCGGATGGGTCGGTCTCCCGCCTCACCCATGCAGTCGCCAACCTTGGCAAGGTGGAGCTTGTGCAGGAGGTCTTTGTAGAGGCCCGAGTCCTTGTGGACTGTGTGGTACTGGGAGTAACTGTTACTATTTGGAATCGGTGTTCTGTTGTTGAACTGGGTCTGGTGGTTGAAGTGGACCTGATTCTGATTCAGAGCGTTTGCGCAGCCGTTACCGTTCTGCACTTGGTTGTTAGTTTGAGGGGTTTTGGAGGCTTTAGAAAAGGAAGGGAGAAAACACATTAACGTTAATTCATGACTGAATTGTATACCCCCTAAGATGCCACAGAGTAATTTTAATAACATCACTAGTAGGGCTGGGCCATATCATATCGTTCCCGGTAATACCGGTAAAAAAAAATCTTGCCCGGGCAAAAAAAAAAAAGTTATATCATGATATGCTAATTTCATGACATAATACGTCAGGTCGCCCCGCCCCCTTAAAAACTGAGCGCTTCAAACGACCAAACCGAACTGCGCACCTCCCCATCACCAGTCTGTACTGGTGTAACGCTAATTAGTTATGCACATTAGCTAGCTAAAATGCTAAAACAAAACGCACGTCTCAGTTTCTCTCCATTCAGCTCTAAACTGCAGGTACAGACAACTCAACTGCCCCTCCCTGAGCTGCCGGTGCGGGCTGCGTCTCCCCAGCTCTAAACTGTCAGTACAAACACGAGCTGCTCAACCGTCTTGAGTTCCACAGTCGGTCCACGGACCAAGAGATCAGAGACAGATCAACCAGAAAAATGAATCCAGAGGAGGCTGAAACACCAACAAGCTTCAGGGTCAGCTGATCACCTTGTTACAAGTTGTGGAAGTTAAAGCTCGTTTAAAAGGCAACATATTTTGTTGTAGGTTTCATTTATGCTCAACAGATCTTAAGCTTCACTTTATTTAGTTGTTTTGGGAAACTGCACCTGCACTTTAGTTTTTGTGGATCTATATTTTGTGCAGACTTTCAATCTAAATTACAGAAGGATCTTTTTTTTTTTATATACTTTGAGAATGAATACTTTACTAAATAAAGTAATTTCAGTAAAATTACCCCTTGTTTTTTTAAATTTGATATAATACTGCAAAGCAACATGTTGTTAATTTTGTCAAATAAATTTGGTTTCTGTTTTTTTTTTTTGTTGGTTATATCACAAAATTTATCGTTATCGTCAGAATGCTCTGAAATATCATGATTATAATAGTTGAGCCATATCGCCCACCTCTTATCACTAGGTAGTTGTTTCTTGGCAAACTTACCACTATTTTCATTGCTGTAGTCCACTGGGTCGTCTGAATCTCCGATGTTAAACGCCACCCTGCGTTCCTTATTCTCCCCGTCATCAGAATCTCCAATGTCAAACGACACCCTGCGTTCCTCGGGGGCAGGCTGGGGTTCAGAAGATGAGTTTTGATTGACAGCTGGCACAGTAGGTGCGGACGTTTCCTTGGCAGTCTGTTTCAAGATGGGACAGTGGGCCTCACCGAGCTCTCTCTTTTCCATCAGGGGGCTCTCGGAGGGGCTGGAAGACTTGTTATCTCCTAGCAGGAGAGAAGATAAAATGGATCATGTCTAAACATACGCGATCCGGAAAAGAAATTCTAGACGAGCACATGTGAACTTTTCCACTTAATCTGTAAAAATTGCGTAATAACAGAATCAAGAGGCTTTTGTCCCGTTAACATTTCACAAGTTTAACATCTGTTCACAGGATCAGATAAATGGTCTGCATCTACATTAGTTTGCAAGAAAAAAAAAGAAAAAAAGAAATGTAATAACTTAAGTAATATTAAAACGATAATAATAATAAAAAAGATTGAACAACAAACTGAGAGCTCAGTTTATAAAGAAAACCAGAAACTCTGTTGCAGTTTATTTTCTGATCAATATACAGTAAATGAGTACATTACTGTTCACCATTTAAACCTCTTTAAGGTTAGAGCTTAAGCAGATATCCTCCTCCCCTTTTTCCAGCACACAGCAAAAGTCAACACCTTAACTCAACTTAGGGTTATTTTAGGTTTTGAGCCAGCATCCAATAATAGACTCACTTTGACCCAATTAACCAACTTATACACTGATTAGAGGCACACCTAGAAAGATCACACACTTGAAATTTAAAGATGAATTTGTCAGACACACAACTAAATCTTTGTAAAGACCATTTATGATAAACAATTTTAATTACGACATTTTCTGTGATTTTGTAGTCTTCCACTGAGTTTGTGCATATTTCATAGAGAGAAAGAAAAAAAAAGCATACACTTACAATTTGTTTATATAAATAAATGAATAAAACACACATGCATGATGGTTAAATTGTATGTTGCCCTTACATCCAAACCATATACATTTTGTACCCCTTCTAACAAAATGTTAATCCAGGATTATAAAGTATATTTTCAGGTGACTTATCAAAGTGCCTCATTTAAGAAGAAAAAAAAATCCTCCTAAGCTCCATTTGATGGATTAACATAAACCTTCCTAGAAATTAGGTTGAGACTGCAATGACTGATTTACTTAATGGCTAAAAGAGATTTTTCAGAAGTCAGAGGAAGCTGATGACGATTTGAAAGATTTTTTTGCAACACACACACACATATATACAAATAGGACTTACGTTCAATCTTCTTCTTGAGTAGAGGGCAGACGATAAACCAGACCACAAGGGCGGTCAGCAGAGAACAGCCCAATGAGATGAGTAAGATGCCCCACCAAGGGATTTTGTCAGATCCCAGCACTGAGGGATCACCAAGGTCCACACGAAGAAACACAAAAAAGGAAAATAGGAAACAAAAAAGGGCAGTTTATAAGACAAGGCAGCAGGAGCTACCATTAGAGTACAAAAACAGCAACAAAATACAATGGTTTAGTTTGTAAGAAAATGCAAACCACTGTAACAATTACAAGCATACAAGAAGATGAAAAAAAAGATGATTAGAGGTTATAGAGGAAAAGCTTTCTACATATACGTACGGTAATATGAATGGCACAAGTGATTAAAAATCACTTAAGGGCAAAAAAAATGTCTACAACCATGACAAGTTTTTACTTTAAATATGCCTGCAATGCTTCATTATGCCACATTTATAAATGAAACGCATGTGTAGCTCCATATGTGAAGTTATGCAACAGGTGAAGCAGTCCAAATGTCACCATGACTCCTAAATACTCAGCAACTGTACATGGACAAGGAATTCCTTAAAAAGGGGCTAAAAACAGGAAAACAAGAAGGGGGTGAGTAAAGTTGTAGCAGTTTGCTATAGGGCACCCTCTTGCCAAGACTGCAGCAAAGTTGGTGCAGTAGACGTAAATGCAGCATGGCACGTACAGGGAGCATCTTGAATTTCCCTTTGGAGCTAGTTATTTTTGTCAGACAATGCAAGTAAGCATTAAAGTTCAGAGAAAACAAAAGGAAATGGCTGAAAAGGCCAATGCTGCTTCTGACCAGGTGACCTTGGCTGTGCATAATTTCAAAAACTTGCTTGGGGAGGTTTGTTTTGTTTAAGATAAACAAAAGGAAATGAGGGGTAAGGGTAAGTGATAAGTGTGTGTTTCCAGGTTAATTTGAGAGCAGAGTCCACAGTGTACTCTACTACACGGAGTCACGCTGCAGCACAAGACTGCAGAGCATCGCAATAACATTTCCCAGCCTTCAGAACAGGCAAACAGTGTGGCTTTGTAAGAGTTGAGCTTCTTTATCATTATTATAAGAGTAGGCAGATTAATATGTACTCAGACATCCAGTCATAGGCGTGGTTTGAGTCACAAAAAGCAATACTCAGTTTATAATCTATAAAAAAAGGCTGCAGCTACAATTTTGATCAACACTTATACACTGAAGACGATCATATCGAACAATCATGAAGTGGGAATGAATGAGAGTGCACAGGAAGTGAAATTGAACCCTGGCTGTGCCACAGATCACTTCCTGGAAATGTTCAGTAGCTTTATGTTCAGTAGCTTGCATCATCACTCAGTGCCATTGTTTGTTTTGTTTTCTCATTTTCCTAGCATGTGCTTTTCACTGCAAAGTTTACTTTCAATGATAATTAAACTGTCAAGTTTATGACTCACTTGGCAATTAAGTCTGATTTTCCAGACCTTTGGGTGCAACTGAATCTGGCACAGACTGAACTCGACACCTCTGTTATGCATCCGAGACGAAAATATATCTGTGATACAACTGCTGTCAAAATCCACTTCTGTAAGATCATTAAGATGGCGCTTCAGGACATTAAACATTTTTTGTATGCAGTGGGGTGCCTAGCACTCCCCTAACCAACCAGCATTAAGCACAAAAAGAGCTTTTCTGGGAGAAAATGTACAATGCGTGTGATTTATTTGTCTCAATTTGTGACAAACTGTTAAATGAAGTAGTGGGAATTGGGCTGTAGCTACCGGTAAGTGATTTATAATGTGCTGATAAAACCAGTCACACCAGTCACCTGTAAATTATTATCAGATAACCCTTACATTCTTTGGCTCAACCCAATATTATTTTCGTGCATGCCAACTTAAGCTCTCAATCTATGCTTTTAGAAGTACAGGAATGTGCTGTGGGATGCCTGGTGTCACATCACACTGCTATGCTAACGCGCCCATTTGATGAGCCAAGTCTTATAGCGGGACACGCTGTACTCTTGTCACTGCAGATACAGCTGCATTAGAGTGCATGGATCAGCTGCATTTGGATTGGCTACACCTCTTTCTTTTTCATTCATCTGTAAATTACCGGTATGTTGCCTTTCCATCAAGGAAAGCTTATCCTGCGGGAATTGATGATTTTCCCACGTGGTGACAATTTGTTTGGATATAAACAAAAAATGTTGATGCTGGATGTGAATTATTAATTCACGACTAAAATGTCTAATGCAACGGCTCACACCTTTTTATGTGAGGTACGCATTTACTGGACCTCATGTATTGTGTTCATCCAGACAGTGTCTGACTAAGCAGGATTATGGGCTATGCTGGTACTGCAAGTGATCTCCAGTGCACCAAATCTGGTGACATTCTGGCCTGTAGCCACCATTTAAAGGCCCAGGCCAGCTAACATCTTGAACTTTTAGGTCCTGTAGAGAGAAGAACACACAGGAGCAAAAGTAGCTCATTTAATAAAAATGTTTTGGGAGAATTTAAGAAAAAGGAAAAAAAAAGTACCATAATCAAAGTCTGAGCAGCAACTATTAGAAACAGCTACGACAAAGTCAACAACACTATTTACTTCTCTTTTCCTTCTCCGTCAGATGACAGTGATGTAAAGAGTTAAGTCTTATTTCCATCACCCTGTGGTGCTCCACTCTAAAACCTCGATTCCAGCTTTAACCCACACAGAACCACAAGCATGAGAGACCCAAAAACATGTTAAAATAAACACGGCCTCTGTGAAAACGGTAAACAGTCTGGTTCCATCTGGATGTGTGTGGGAATCCAGCAGCCCGAGGGAGCTGTTTATTCTAAGCTGTGGCTGCAGGCAGTCATGCAGAAAAAGAAAAAAAAAAAACGAGACAACAATACTCACTCGGAGCGCCACTGAACAGGATGGACAATAGGTTGATTCCTATGGTCACAGCATAGAAGACAGGCAGGGCCTTCAGCCCGTTAGGAACAGGGTCTTTCTGCAAGAAATGAACCAAGCAGCTATTCAGAAATACAAGAAAACTGCATGATGGAACTAGACAGATCTGCTGTCAAGTTACCAGAAAATAAACAAAATTAAAATAAACCTGTGTGCAAATTACATTTACCTTTTGTAGGATGAACTTGCTCACAAAGTAGAAAACAATGCCTGACATTATACCAGACAAAAGAGGACTCAGGAACCAGGACGCAACTGTAAATAAGTCGATTTACAATTAGTCACTCATTTATTTCATTGTATGAAGTTATCATGAAACATCAAGATAAACTCTCTGATTTATGAAGCGTTAATATTTTATTTGCAATCCATCTGTGTTCATTTGAATAAACTTGCAAGAGACACAAACCCAAATGCCCAAACCACATGCAGCAACTGCTTAAAAGCCATTGTGAAAATCAGGTCATGTGTCATCTATTGCATCACGCCTTTTCACTTATGTTGACAGCTTAACAAATGTTCCATAATAAAATGTCTGTCTTCTTCATCTATACACCTAAAACTAATTGTTTTTGACTACAGGTGGTCCCCGACTTACGAGCGCATCGACATACGAGCTGACTAACGAACAGTAAAGTTGTACAGAACATACAGAAAATACAGCACTAGTATGTGTTTTTAGATGAAAGTGTGTTAGCTAACCGTTTGTAAACAAGTTTCTGAGCATGTTTATGAACTAGTATGTACGTTTGTGTTGAAAAAGAGTGTTCGTAGTAGCGCTACCATAAATTTTCCGACTTACGACCGAAAATCCGGACACGCGTTTTGTGTTCCGACATACGAATTTTCGTCTTACGAGCGACTCGTAGGAACGGAACTCGCTCGTAAGTCGGGGACCACCTGTATAAAACATTTTTATTTTGTGTGCGTGTTGTGGACTTTGGAGTCAGAAAATATAATTTATGACCACCTTTTTATTATATGGTCAACTTAAATTGAATAAATTCAGAATTTTGACCACCTTTTATTATATGGTCGACCTAAATTGTATAAATTCACTTTTGATCACAACACTTCAGCACACAATTTTCCTTTTACATCAAAGCAATATAAAAGGACAAGCGAGGGTCAACAAAGTAAAATGTCTTACCAATACGGAGAAGTTCAAGCCACCTGACTCCTTCTTGACCCTTGGCAACCAGTGAGAAACCAATAGTAGCACCAACAATGCAGTGTGTACCAGAGATGGGAAGCTTAAGGAAAGAAGCGGCCAGCTGCCACACAGCAGAACCTAAAACAATCAATTAAGAACAGTTCACATTATCCCATCTTTTTATGCAACCATTTGGATAAGATCGGATCAACTACAACTCAAGTACGGTACTCACCAAACATGGCACTGACAGACCCAGCCATCAGCACGTGCTCCGTCCCGTTGTACATGTTTACATCAATGATACCCTTGCGGATGGTTTCACTCACTTTGGCCCCGATTAGTACAGAGCCCAGGGTCTCAAACACTGTGGCCAGAATGCACGCTTGTCGCAATGTTACAACTCCAGAGCCAACGGCTGTGCCAAAAGAGTTCGCAACATCATTTGCACCCACAGAAAAGGCCAAAACGAAGGCGATGATGAAGCCAACTATTAGAAGCCACATGTAATCTGTCAGAGCAGTGGGGGCTGCTGCTGTCGTAGCCAGGATAAGTGCAACTGTAGTTGTCGAAACCATGACTGCAGACTATAGTAATTCCTTCACAATCTTAAGGGAAAGTAATGCCTTTGAAAATATCTACACGACACTACTTTAAAACAGTAGCTACAAAAATGAAGAGGTAATGAGGTAAAAATAAATAGCTATTCTTAAAGCCCCACCTGTGTTAACAGGATTTCAACAGTGCAAAGCTGTAAAAGTAAACTAAAATATTTAATGCTATCCTGTAATTATACTGGATGTTTTGTAGATTTTGGGGTGCTTGGACATCAAGCGGAATGTGCAACCGGCCATTGTGCAACTGTGACTGCAGGTGAGCAGGGGTGCATTCTGGAATAAAGAGAGAAACACACAGAAAGAGACTACTAAATAAGTTTCTCCAAGATTTATGTACACAAATATATATATATATATATATTAGTTTATTCATTTTACAAAATGAGATAAGGGTGACAATAATGTTTTCTTGTTATAATTCTCAATCTTTTTTGCAAAATAAAAATAGGCATTGTTGCTATTGCATGCTTTCCCCCATACACTTACAATAAATCAAATGTGGCACAATCAATTAATTATATAACAGATACAAAGCTTTATCATTTAGTGGATATCGAACTCTGTAAAATACTGCAATTGATTTAGATATTTTTTTACATGTTGTTTCCATGATAAATTATCATCAATAATAACACCCAAGAATTTTACCTCATTGACTCTGCGTATTTCTGAGTCATCGATAAAAAAATGGAATGTCAATTGATTTATTTTTTTTGCTAAATATCATGTACAGTAGTATGTTTTATCCAAATTTAATAATTTATTTAGTCTAAACCAGTTTTGGATTACAAAGAACAGCAACGTTTTCTTGGCGAGCTAATAAAAGTTTTAACACCATCGAAATGCATTTTAATACTTCTGAACTGGGTATAAAAATAAAAAAAAGGGACAGAGGATACAAGCTTGAACCGGAAGACGGTCTTCTACTTACAGAAAACCAAACGGAAGCCATTTTAAGGAAATGGTGACGAAGAGCCAGACCGTAAAAAAACGACCTCTATTTTGACTCGGGCATGCGGATTACTACGTTATTTGTCAAGCTGACAACATCATATATAAAAGGCGTGTGAGATAAAGTGTTATCTAAAGGGAGATTACTTAACAACATGCGCGCGTGTCGTCATTCATTCATGCGACACAACCTCGATCACGAGCACCGTCGTCTGTTAGCTGCACGCGCTTCAAAAAAAGATTAAACTTATTAAGACTTGAACAAATCTTCGACTTTTTGTCTTCATATCGACCACACTCGCAGTCATTTAAAAAAAAAATGTTTGACGTGTTATCTTTGTAAAGACCAACGTAACCGGAAGTGACATATATGGGCTTTCCCAGACATCTACCGTACAATCGAGCGGCTCGTCAGCGTCTCGTGCAAATTTTAATCGGTCAAGTACGTATTAGACAGATGGTCGATACTGCTAATGATGGCTTAGATAAGGCAGTTTTCACTGGCAGTCAGTATGGGCCCAGTTAAAAAGTATCTCACAGTTCAATGGAAGCATTAATCTCAAATGAACCCATGTAGGTCACAGAATTTGGTGTAACACCGGTACAGTTTACTCGTTGGTGACATTCAGGGTGGAGTTAGCTTTACGCTAGCAGACTTCTGCTAGAAGCTTTATTCGTGTTCATTTAACAAACTAAAACGTGCTTGTCGTTTCATAATATATTAAAAGCATAAACTCACCACACGTTGTAGCGGTCAGACCAGAAGAAAGATCGTGCTTTTTTTAGCCGGGTAAGCTAATTAGCGCGCGCTCCCCTCACAAGCCGTTAATGATAGCGCGCGCGGGATGATAAAAAAAATTAAACTTATGATAAAATATTCCCTACAAAGCTGCCCTGAAGTTGCAAATAATGTGACTGCGTCAAAAACTGCCTTGACGATCGTCTGTTTAAAGCTAAAAACGCCTGCAAAGTTCTAGAAAAGGTCTCCGTTTGAATGAAGGATCCGATTCCACCGCATGTATGGAACTCGCTCGTGCCGGTTTGGACAACAGAGGTTTTTTTTTAATTGGATACGCCCTTTATGAAGCCACGCCCCTTGTTCCGCCCAGCTGTCAGAGAGAGAAGGAGACACGCCTCTTCACGTGATCAGCGCATGTACCCGGCAGAGGACCCATTATTCACTGTACCTATCATTTCTGGATCGGATTTCTTGGTAATTCTCATAGATATAATAAACATTATTATATCTATGGTAATTCTAGTCTGTGCTGAGGAATAGGCGTGACAAGGCACATTTTAAAACTGTTAAAATGTAAACACAACAGAAGATTAATTTATGTTTTATTGCCAAGAACATTCTTAGTTAAATTGTTTTACAAAAGGCAAACTAAAAAAGTACTAAAAGGTTCCATTATTAAATTATTTTTTTGAAGGAATGGATGCTACTTTTCATGCCAGAGCTTTAGAAGTCATCATAAGAGTTGTAGCTGTTGTCAGACATTGAAAATAATATTTTCCAAAGTCTTGTGATATTCGCAAAGAGTACTGTATTACAGTATGTTGTAAATGGCTATTAACGCCTACATCATATTTCTGCTCAGTATCTATGCATTTATAGCCATTTCTCTAATGTTGACTAGGTGTGGCAGCCATCTTGAATTGACTCTATACAAATACATGTACCGGTAGTTGTAGATGATCAAATGACTACTTTCTGAAAGATTTATGAACTATCAAGTACTCATTAGATATTTTCCAAAAAGACAAACAGGGTTGCCTTAAAAAAAAAAAAAAAAAAAAACCTTTTAAGCAGGATTTTGGGCAATGTGGAGCTTTGTTATACAAACTGGATTCCAAAAAAGTTGGGACACTAAACAAATTGTGAATAAAAACTGAATGCGATGATGTGGAGATGCCAACATCTAATATTTTATTCAGAATAGAACACAAATCACAGATCAAAAGTTTAAACTGAGAGAATGTATCATTTTAAGGGAAAAATATGTTTCAAAATTTCATGGCATCAACAAATCCCAAAAAAGTTGGGACAAGTCCATTTTTACCACTGTGTGGCATCCCCCCTTCTTCTTACAACACTCAACAGACGTCTGGGGACAGAGGAGACCAGTTTCTCAAGTTTAGAAATAGGAATGCTCTCCCATTCATGTCTAATACAGGCCTCTAACTGTTCAATCGTCTTGGGCCTTCTTTGTCGCACCTTCCTCTTTATGATGCGCCAAATGTTCTCTATAGGTGAAAGATCTGGACTGCAGGCTGGACATTTCAGTACCGGATCCTTCTCCTACGTAGCCATGATGTTGTGATTGCTGCAGAATGTGGTCTGGCATTATCTTGTTGAAAAATGCAGGGTCTTCCCTGAAAGAGATGACGTCTAGATGGAGCATATGTTGTTCTAGAACCTGAACATAGTTCTCTGCATTAATGGTGCCTTTCCAGACATGCAAGCTGCCCATGCCACAAGTGCTCATGCAACCCCATACCATCAGTGATGCAGGCTTGCACTGTAGAGTATCAGCTGGCAACTGTGGATGGCACGGTGGATTGTGTTCACTGACAATGCTTTCTGGAAGTATTCCTGAGCCCATTCTGTTATTTCCTTGACAGTGGCATTCCTGTTTGAGGTGCAGTGACGTTTAAGGGCCCGGAGATCACGAGCATCCAGTAGAGTTTTACGGCCTTGACCCTTACGCACAGCGATTGTTCCAGATTCTCTGAATCTTTTGATGATGTTATGCACGGTTGATGATGATAACTTAAAAGTCTTTGCTATTTTACGCTGGGTAACACCATTCTGGTATTGCTGCACTATCTTTCTGCACAACAATGGTGGAATTGGTGATCCTCTTACCATCTTGGCTTCTGAGAGACACTGACACTCTGAGAAGCTCTTTTTATACCCAATCATGTTGTCAATTGACCTAATTAGTGTTAATTGGTCTTCCAGCTGTTCGTTATATGCTCAATTTCCTTTTTCCAGCCACTTATTGCTACTTGTCCCAACTTTTTTGGGATGTTAACACTGTGAAATTTTGAATCAACATATTTTCCCCTTAAAATGATACATTAGTCTCAGTTTAAACTTTTGATCTGGGATTTGTGTTCTATTCTGAATAAAATATTGATGTTGGCACTTCCACATCATTGCATTTTATTCACAACTTGTTTAGTGTCCCAACTTTTTTGGAATCCGGTTTGTATATGTTGTGATTGTGAATGATTCTCAGCTGTGACCAAAACAAATTGAATTTTAGCCATTTTTGTGTTTTCTGAAGGTCTGTGGCAGCCATCCTGAACTCTGAATTATGGCCATTTTTGTGTTTCCAAAAGTTAATATAAGTTGGACATGGACATTCAGAAACCTCTGTTAGATAAACTAGATCTAATTGAATAATTTATTCAATGTAAATTAGTTGATTACTTACTTGAAATCAAAGTTAAAAAAAAGAACTAGGTAACAGATAGCTGAGTTGCGAAATAAAAAAAGCATGTAACGCGAGACAATTCTATCAAAAAAAATTCTTGCAATCGTTAGTTGTGAAATATATTTTCTTAGTACGTATCATCTTTCTGAACTTTTGTCTTCCTGTTACTCTTCCAGGAAATGTAATGCCTGCAGACAATCCTGAGAATTCAGGTCAGAACAAGTTACATCTGGGCTTTCTGCAAAGTTACATAAACGTGAAAATCAGAATCGGTGCAATTAAGAAATACTTGTGCACCTAGTGTGTTCCCGTGAAGAGGAGTAAACTTATTTTCTCTGAATCGGCCACACCTTTCACATACTGCAAAGTATGATGTGTTGCCATCTAGCAGAATTTACGCAAAGACAAGACCCCCTGCTTTCCACCAAAACGAAGAAGGAAAAAGTGCTTCGGATGTTATCTGCATGACAGAAGACTTGTCACTCATTGAAAAGCATTCTAGCAGAAGTGATAACATTCACTCCAGCAGAGGATTCCTTTGTTCACAGTCCTTTTATTGCCTTCAGCTAGGATGAGTCAAATGAAAATGGTGCTGCTCAGTAAGCAAAACAACACTTGATAGGTAAAAAAAAAAAAAATGTTTGAAAAATATGTTTTTGTGTCAGTGAGGAAATTGGGTAAGTTTACTACGTCTTTAGCATCATAGAACATGTCCCCAGGGACAGGTGGTAATTGTATTTACGCCTGTTGCCTCAGCATTTTACTGGGAGCGGCACTTGCGCGTGAAGTATCCTACTTTGAAAAGTATTCATAATGGTTTTTCCCAAGAGTCTGTCGGCATTAGTCTTCTCTAAAGACGTAATTTACGTGCTCTGAAAGTCCCAATTTGCCAAACCTGCCATTTTAAATGTGTTATTTTTTGCTTCATAACTTATTAACTATTCATTCATTCAACCTTTATTTATACAGGTTAATCCCTTTGAGCCATGGGGACTCATTTACAAGAGAGACCTGATTTAACTAGAGGCAGAAGTTTTTATTATTTAAAAAATACTACCAATACGGGACAAATTCTCACTGTACTGGAGTGGTATCAACTAGAATGAACACAGGAGATACAATCAGTCTTAAGTGTGGCTTAAAAACAGTTAATGAAATATTTTACAATTAAATAGTTTACTCAAGAGAAGTAAGATAATTATGTTTCACCATGGTGTTATTTACCCACTATTGACAGGCAATGGTACTAGATAATAATAACATAAACCCCATGTCTGTATAAATTTCACCAACCACTGGACAAAAGTTAATAAAATTGACAGAAAGTAATCAATGAATGAACATCTTAAACAGATTAACTTTTGGAGCCACCCCAATTCAAGAAGGCTGCCCCGGCCAGCTGCCCCTCAACAAAAATCGGCTGTAACTCAGTCAATTTTTAATATTTTGACAAAACATTTGGTGAGATTAACTGCTAACACAAAATCTGAGCAATAACAAAACATACAAGATCTTTGTCCATGTCCTGTGCGAGAGGCAGAGGCCACAACTCATATTAGAAAACAATAGCTGCAATTCAGTTAATATTACAGATATTGCACTAAGATTTACGGTAACTGAGAGCCATTCAATCACAATACTTTAAACTTCCATCTTGCAATATCGCATGAGGTCGTGCATAATCTCACTTTTACGGTTCGACTAAAACAGCTGCAACTCTTGTCACTTCTCAACATAAAAATACGATTGTCTATACAGTACTGTAATCTGGCATGAAGGGCAGGTCAGTGTACCTTTCGTTCAATTGTTTTTTCATTGAGAATCAAAAATCAAAAAATGAAAAAAAAAAAACCGACTTGTCATTTCATTATTCATTTTTATGTGGGATTCAACAAATACAATACATCATGGTTTTCTGCATTTTTTACTTTAACCTCACATAAAAAAATCAAACTTTGGAAAACTGTCCTGCGGACTTATTTGATTTTGATTTTTGTTTTCTATCAACTGTGTCAAACTGGTAGCCTACAGCTGTTTTACAGATACACAACAATAGTCCAAATGGATTTTCTAAAGTCAGTGAGTGGCTCTGACTGTCTGGTTTGTCTGTATTATTACCTGTAAACTTCCTCAAAGATCATCAGGTTGTTTTTTGTTATTGGTATGGTGGCATTTGAAACAGTTTTGTTGCTGTACCAACAGCCAAAACATGGGTCACACCGAACATGCCAAGCTTCTCATTCTGATCCAGGTGTAGTTTATGGCCCATACAACTCAGTATGATAAGGGGCAGGATTTAGATTCTGAGCACCCTTAATAAAGAAGAAAAAAAATTGATTATTTCTTTTTTAAACGTTATTTTTTTTTTTTTATTAATCCTAACCTGTGAGGACTAAGGGCGATATGGTGGTGCAAAAATCTATTAATTAAATCCTTTTTTTTATCTTTCAAAAATATACGAGTGATGGGAGGCCTACGTGGTATATACAGTGAAGTAGGCTATTATAAATTAAGTATAAACCCAGTGCTCACTTGTCTAGCGGTGTCTGAGAATGAGCGTGTACTCCGCCACTGCGTCAGGTTACCATGTTAACGGTAAACAGACCACAGCAGTCTGTGAAGATTAACAGGAAGCAATAGGCCTACTCAACACTCAGTTTGATCACCAGCTGCCACAAATGTTAACGATTACTCGCACCAACAAAGTTCATGCTCATTCATCCAGGTATCTATCAAATCCAATAACTCTCAGCTGGGTCATCTGGACAGTTTCTTTTTTATAGAGACGTTTCAACGTCTATCCGGAGGGCTTCATCAGCACCACTTGATATTCATGATATGGCTGATGAACTTGTTTCGAGACTTGTCCTACTCGCCGTTCTCCTGCCCACACTCCCATCCACGACAAATAGCCTGTCATAAACTTGCACCCGTAGGATGGGCCCGTCGATGGGCCCATCTGATGAGAAAAACTATATGTTAAAAATCGAAGCTAAATTATTATACCCAAAATAAATATACATGTAACCTCATAATTGAGCCCAGCACAGCCATCTCCAACTCTGCGTCCGTAACGTTCCTTTTGCGTTTCAGGTTGTGCTGTGCATGCACTCTTCTGCGCTCATTTCCAAGCTCTGTTGGATCCACATCATTTGCAATGTAAAGGAAAATTAATCTCAGTGTGCGTGTCTTGCCTGTCTTAAACAACTCTGTTTAATGTCAAGTGTGTTTCCAACTAGGCCATGGCGTCGATATGCAGGCAAAACACACACACACAGGAAAACAAATTTCCAAGTCACACAGTTGATAGAAAACAAAAATCAAAATCAAATAAGTCTGCAGGACAGTTTTCCAAAGTTTGATTTTTGATGTGAGGTTAAAGTAAAAAATGCAGAAAACCATGATGTATTGTATTTGTTGAATCCCACGTAAAAATGAATAATGAAACAACAAGTCGTTTTTTCATTTTTTGATTTTTGATTCTCAATGAAAAAACAATTGAACGAAAGGTACACTGACCCCGGAGGACCGCGGCCGGGAGTTTCGAGCTGGACGGATCGCCGTGGGAGAGCCGGGGGACCGCCGCCTGGGGCTGAGCGGGCGTCGGAGCTGGACCTGGAGCTACGTGCTGTGCTAACTGGGCTGCATCGGTTCTGGTGGGGGTCGGAGCTGGGCCTGGAGCTACGTGCTGTGCTAACTGGGCTGCATCGGTTCTGGTGGGGGTCGGAGCTGGGCCTTGAGCCACTGGAGCTGAGTGCGGTGCTGGCTGGACTGCGTCTGATCTAGTGAGCGGACCTCTTCGGATGGTGGATCTGATTGCTGCAGGCTGCTGAAACCGTGAGTTCTGATCTAATAACTGCTGATCTGGGTGCTGCACTGCTGGGCCACACCAATCATCTTTAGGCCTGTGAGCCTCGTGGAATGGCCACGTGGTTCAGTGAATAAACCAAAGACCTGCTACCACTAGATCACAAACTCTGTAAGTATGACGAGAGGTAAAGGACCAAAGTCACCAGTCTCTGTAAATATGAAAAATAGAGGACAAAAGTCACCAGACTCGGAGGGAAACAACTCAGATATGCAAGACTTTAGAGAATCACTCAACTTTATGAGTGGACAAATAGAAAGTTTAACAGCAAAGATGGATTCCCAGGCCAGGCTGGTTAAAGAAATAAGAGAACTGAAAGAACTGATAACTAACAAAGACAAGAGAATTGCTGATTTAGAACAAAAAATAGAGGATTTAGAACAATTTACAAAGCAAGACAACGTGGTCATCTCAGGACTTGATGTTAGTAAGTGTCGGACACATCAAAGAGCTCCTAATAACAATGATCCAAATGAGTATGAATCTCAGGAAGAACAAGAGACTCTGGAGGAACTTGTAGTTAATTTCTTACAGGACATGAACATGGACATAAACTATGAGGACATTTCATTCTGTCACACCCTGCCCAGTAATTCACCAAGATTCAAACCGTCAGTGGTCGTTAAGTTCATTAGCAGGAATACAAAAAACTATGTTATGCAAAATAGAAGAAATCTGAAGGGATCAGACGTTTACATAAATGAACATCTTACCAAGAAAAATGGAAAAATTGCAAAAGAAGCAAGGTGGTTAAAAAACAAAGAAAAAAAATAGCATCAACATGGACTAGAAATGGATACGTCTTTATCAAAGCAAAGGAAGGGTCTCAGCCTAAAATGATAAAAGAGCTGACGGATCTGGATGAATTCAAGAGATGAAAAATTACAAATCAATGAAACAACTCACAATCAAAATGGATAAAATATACGGTGAAATGAACAAATACATTAGAACATGACAACATACGAAGACTCAGAACCTAAAATATATAATGTTGAAAATGTGATTGATGCAAATTTTTTTCCTGTAATAAATGATAGCGAATATTATAATGAAGAGCAGTTTAATGACATCAATATATCAAATGGAGTTCTCTCCATTATTCACTTTAATAGCAGAAGTATAAATGCAAACATATCCAAAATAACAGATTACTTAAAACAATTAAATAGAACTTTTACGATAATAGCGCTGTCAGAGACATGGCTTAATGATGATAACACAAGTAATATTCACATCGAGGGGTATGAATTATATCATATGAACAGAAATAATAAAAGAGGTGGTGGTGTCGCACTATTTGTCAATAATGAAATAAAATGTAAATTAAATAATGAAATGTCAATAATAGTTGATAATATTATGGAAATGATAACAATAGAAATTATAAACAAAAACGATAAAAACATAATAATAAGTTGTGTATATAGATCACCAGGAGCAAATATAGAAATATTCACTGATAAAATCTTGGAACTAATGGAGAAGAGTTTTAATAAAAATATTTTTTTGTGTGGAGACTTTAACATTGATATGGGAAATAAAACAGATTCAAATAACATAAGCACATTTATAAACTCAATGTACAGTTTAAATATGTATCCATTGATATCAAAGCCAACAAGAATTACAACTCATAGTGCCACAATAATTGATAATATTTTCACAAATATAACAAATGGGGATGTGATAGGTGGTATCTTAACGACCGACTTAAGTGATCATTTACCAGTTTTCACAATCTTTAAAAATGATCAAAATATCACAAAAGCAGTCACAACGAAGAAAAAAATCATAAACACATCAAAAAAAGTTTTGGAAAAATTGAAAGAGGATCTGGATAAACAAGACTGGAATGATGTGTATGTTGATGATGCGAACAGGGCATATGATGAGTTTATGAATATCTTGGAAACCCTGTATGAAAAGAATTGTGTGCAAACAAATTACACAAAGAGAAATACGAATGATCAACCATGGATGACAAAAGGGTTAAGAAATGCATGTAAAAAAAAGAATTATTTGTATTCATGTTTCTTGAAATTGCGAAGTCAGAGCGCAGAAGAAAAATATAAAAAGTATAAAAATAAATTAGTAGGGATTATAAGGAAACATAAGAAAGAATATTATAGTAAATTATTAGATAAAACTAATGGTGATATGAAAGCAACATGGCGAGTAATGAATGGTGTACTGAAGAATCATAAAGCAAAAACTGGTATTTCAAAATATTTTGTAAAAGACAACGATGAAGTTCATGATGAAAATGAAATTGTAAATGGATTTAATCAATATTTCGTGAATGTTGGATCAAGCCTTGCAGCTAAGATACCAAAAGTAGATAAAAATATGATCCACTCAATTACAGGTTGTGCAAATAGTATTTTCCTAAATGGAACTAACAAAGAGGAAATAATGAATGTAGTAAAACATCTTACAGACAAGAGATCGAAAGACTGGGTGGACATGGATATGATGTTTGTAAAGGACATAATGAGCCATGTTATTGAGCCGTTCACATACATATGTAACTTATCATTTTCAACAGGAATTTTTCCAGATAATATGAAAGTAGCTAAGGTCGTTCCTCTTTTTAAAAATGGTGATAAATGTGTATTCAACAATTATAGACCTATATCCTTGTTACCACAGTTTTCAAAAATTCTTGAAAAACTATTTGTAAACAGACTAGACCAATTTATAGATAAACAAAATATTCTAAGCAACAGTCAGTATGGGTTTAGATCAAAAAACTCTACATCAATGGCTCTCATGGAATTAATGGAACAAATAACTACTGCTGTCGATCAAAAACAACATTGTATCAGTATCTTTGTTGATTTAAAAAAAGCATTCGATACTATTGATCACACCATTCTCCTTGAAAAACTGAACAAATATGGTATTAGAGGACCAGCATTACAGTGGGTATCTAGCTACTTAAAAAATAGGAAACAATTTGTACAAATAAATGATGTAAGATCTGACCTCTGTAATATCACATGTGGAGTTCCCCAAGGCTCTGTACTTGGACCAAAGCTTTTTATTTTATATGTGAATGACTTGGTAAATGTGTCAGGACTCCTTAAATGTGTACTTTTCGCTGATGATACCACTTTTTTCTGTTCAGGTGAAGATATAGAACAAATGTTAGAATTGATAAAGACAGAATTTGTCAAGATACAAACTTGGTTTAAAATAAATAAATTATCATTAAATCTAGAGAAAACTAATTACATGATATTCGGTAATAAAAAGAAAACTGTTGATGTTCCACTCAAAATTGAGGATGTTGAGATTTGTAGAGTGAATGAGGTGAAGTTTTTGGGTGTTATCATTGATGACAAACTGACATGGAAACAACACATAAATTCTGTAAGAATAAAAATAGCTAAATCGATAGCAGTACTGTACAAAGTCAGAGACCTATTGAATGATAAAGCTCTGTATTTGTTGTATAACACAATCATTGTTCCACACTTAATCTATTGTATTGATGTTTGGGGGAAAGCGTGTAAAACAATCACAAAGCCTATTTTTGTATTACAGAAAAGAGCTGTAAGAATTATCACTAGAAAGCATTACCGTCATCCATCAAGTACATTATTTTATCAACTAAAATTATTGAAGTTCCATGATTTGGTAGACTATAATATTTTATCAGTTATGTATAGAGCTCAAAATAA
>JBBPBX010020044.1:0-43794 GCA_038048925.1 Garcialebias charrua | reverse complement strand
CCCCTCAGGGCATGTACGCGCAAAGCTTTTTTTTTACGTCCGCGTGCGCGATGCGCGGTGTCTGACCATAAACTTCCCCGGCGCCGGACTGTTTTGCATGTTACACAAATGAAATAAATTCCCCTTCTTTATCGCTGATCGGGCCTTTTCTTTTGTTTTTTTGCCTAAAGTCAAGTAATCACTTCTTCCTCCGTTCACTCGATGACTGAAATGAATGAATTCAGGTCCTACCTGGGTGCGCAATGTTTTAAATATTCCCTGGTGGGCTGTGTGCTGCAGGAAAAGCGCTCCCTGTTATTATTTTTATTTCTGAGAGAACTTTTTATAACATATATAGTAGAAACACCGCATGAACACCGCCACGGTCTTCAGCGAGCTACATGAGCTGACTGAGAAAGCTGTCAATCATTTCAGTAGGCGTGTCAGCAAGTGACCAATCAGCGAGCTCAGTTGAGTCCCCTCCGTGCGCAGCTGCTCATATTACAACAAGGAGAACGCGAGCGTTTGAAAGCTGAAGTATAGCAGCAAAACACATGCGCACAAAATGCGCGCGTAGAGTGGCGTACCTGAGGACGCTCAGGTGTTTTTCAGGCTTAAGGAACACACCAGTCATCTGACTGATAACACCATCTCTACAGTGAGGCATGGTAGTAGTCACCATGGTATATTTCCACCTATGTAGTAAAGTAAAGTAAAGTGCTATGTGTTGCCATCGTTGTATATTCCCATACAATGGTGAAATTGGTTCTCTGCATTTAAGCCATTGCACCTAGGTGCATACAGTTGGAGCAGTGGGCAGCTACGTAAGCGCCCGAGGAGCAATTAGGGATTGCTACCTCTACAGTATATGTTAAATGTATAAATACCTCTACCCCACCTCGGCCCCCGAGATGTGATAGAGGTATACTGTATAGTGGTATATTAGCAGGGACTAGGAAGCGGATCAGAGTTAAAGAAAGATGGATGGAAGAAATGGGAAGAAAGTCGCCATTGAAATATCCTGGAATGGTCTAATCAAAGCCTGAACTTCAAATCAATTCAGAATCTCTGGTTGGATGAAAAAGATCACTGGATCCAAGCAGTATCCATTTGATCATGAACAATAGACAAAAATTCCAATAATTAGATGGACCAAACTCATCAAAATGTCCTTGAAAGACGTACAGCTATAACTTCTGTAAAAGTTGACTCTACTAGGTATTAACTTTTAAACCACTACTACTACTTGTAATTAAATTCAAAATTCAATGAAATGTCTAACTGCAAAGCAATGTAACAGAAAAATCACCAAGGGGAACAAATAGTTTCCAACACCTGGTTCTTGACTGCTGGGGGAGATAATTATTAACGAAGGAATTACACGGACTAATTCTAAGGCTTGGAACCACAAAACCTGGTTAATCAGGAAGGGTGACTCAGTTCTAAGAAAAACTCCTGTTTTTCTACTTTAAGACCCATAAATACCAACCCTAAGGGAGAAAAAAAGGGCCTTCTGTTGACATAATGATACAAGCATGTCTGATGTGGTACTACAGCCTGGACGGGTCAGGAGTAACATTTGTTTTTTAAAATTGGTGGCTTAAATCATTCTAAAAACCAAGTATTTCAAAACAGCCAGTGGCAAAATCTTAAATGGAAAACGGCTGCTAACAACAGGGTTGACATACTTTCTGTCAGGTTTTAGCAGTGATAATGTCAGTGAAACATATCACATCCTATGGAATTTCTACAACAAAAGAAAGAGAAAATCTGCAAAATGTATAAATTGTTGTATTTTACTGTTACTATATATACTAATCTAGCTAACAGAAAAAATACATTTAAAAGCAGGGTCATCCAAGGGGCTCTATACTGCATCACAACTGTGAATGACTTAGCTTAATTCATGCTCTTGATGCCCAAATAAATATGTAATACTGTATACATGTATATGTAGGGTCAGGTTGATTCAAGGTGGCTGCCACAGTCAACTGACTTTAGGGAGAGAAAAAAAGGGCTAATCTCGATTAATTTCATAAATATATAACTAAAATTTGGTAGATTAGCAGCTGAGAGTTGTCTTCAAGAAATGCTTCAAGACCTACTAACACAACATGTAAGACTGTGCAACTAAGCATAAAGGTGTTTTCAAAATTGTACAAAAATGTACAAGGGTACTGCACATTATATGCATATTGACAAACTATTACACAGCAAAAAAAAAAATTCCCTTGTCCTGTTCGGCATTGTGGCACTCAGAATTATTGTCTGAGGGTCGAGGTGATGCCCAACAGATTTAAGGCCCCAGTATAGCTCTGCGTTGGGCCGAACGCCGCTCCACGCCGTGTGAACGCCGCGGCACAAGCCTTTGAACGCGGTCACTCGTGAACGCGCCAAGCTCAAATTTTACGACCGCTTACGCGCGCGCGTTGTCTCACAATAAACTGCCCGGCGCCGGACTGTTTTGTATGAGACACAAATGTATTAAATTCCCCTTCTTCATCCCTGATCTGGACTTTTCTTTTGTTTTTTTGCCAAAAGTCAAGTGATCGCTTCCTCCTCCTTGTTGACTCCATGACTGAAATGATGAGAAATGAATGAATTTGTCACGAGCGAATTAAACTCGGGTTCAACGTGGCTGCGGGAGGCTCTAAATATTTCCTGGTGTTCTGGTGTGCTGGACCAGCGCTCCCTGTTTTTATTTTATTTTTTAGAACTTTTTATTAACATATAAACACAGAAAACCGCTGCGCAGCCCGTGCCTTTTTTTCCCCACCCGACCTGTCAATCAATTCAGTAGACGTGTCAGCAAATGACCAATCAGCGACCTCAATTTGTCCCGTAGGTAAACGCTCCGCCCTGCTGCTGCTCAAATGACATCAAGAATTTGGAGCGAAAACGCTGGAGCCTCACACGCTGAGCTATACTGTGAACTGCCTGCGCGTAGCACGCGCGCGTCGAGCGGCGTTCGGCCCAACGCAGAGCTATACTGCGGGCTTTACTTTCACAAGCAGAGCATTATGGCTGGCCTTAATGCTCCACTTGACATACAAATAAAACTTTATTAGAATTTACTTTGGGTTTGTTTAAGATGTAATGGACATGGGGATGAAAAAACAAAGAAGAAAACAAAGGCAGAAAAGTGGGAGAAGGGGTAAAAGAGAAAGAAGGCAATAGGAGTAGAGGAGAGAGAGAGAGGTCTGGTCACCTCTTCTTGTTGTGCAGCGTTTTCTGCCACACTTTTCCCTTCCCACAGACTTCCCACTGTGGTGCCTTGATACAGCACTCTGGGAACAGCCTATTCATTCAGAAATTTATTTCTGTGTCTTACCCTCTTGCTTGAGGGTGTCAATGATGGCCTTCTGGACAGCAGTCAGGTCGGCAGTCTTACCCATGATTGTGGTTTTGAGTAATGAACCAGGCTGGGAGTTTTTAAAAGCCTCAGGAATCTTTTGCAGGTGTTTAGAGTTAATTTGTTGATTCAGATGATTAGGTTAATAGCTCGTTTAGAGAACCTTTTCATGATATGCTAATTTTTTGAGATAGGAATTTGGGGTTTTCATGAGCTGTATGCCAAAATCATCAGTATGAAAACAATAAAAGACCTGAAATATTTCAGTTGGTGTGCAATGAATCTAAAATATATGAAAGTTTCATTTTTATCATTACCGGTACATTATGGAAAATAATGACCTTTATCACAATATGCAAATTTTTTGAGAAGGCCCTGTAAACACCTGTGAGATCATGCTTGTCACTATAAGGTTTCATCAAGTGTCTTCAATTAAAAAAAGAGACATGAAGAAATTATAAAGCCGATAAATAAAAATGAAGTCGATAATTTTCATTTATCATGCGATAAATTGATTTACTGTTTATTGCGACAGGCCTAATGGTAATACGTCTTCCTTTTGACGAGTGTATACAAACTCTGTCAAAGAAAAGTTGTAGATAATGAGCAATCCTTCCAGGAATGCCAAGCCTTTAACTTGTCCATGAAATAAGGAGTCAGCTAGTGGTTTTGACACACAACGCAACAGCAGGAGGCTCAATGTTCCAGCAGTCTATATATTATTTAGTCAGAGTCAGAGTCAGAGAGTCTTTATTGTCATTTGCACCGCGGTACATGTGATGAAAACGAGATTATGTACACGAGGTCCCAGTTACATCCAACAACAAATGAAAGAGAAAAACAGTAATAACATCTAGAACTAACTAAGAAAAACATCAACTAGTAATACACTAAGCCTAATATAGTGGGAATAAACAGCAGCACGAACATGAGTTTGTATGAGCAGATGGTCACAGATGAACACAAGTTGTTTTCAGTAAAAAAAAAACTATGAAATCTTCCTTCTCATTGGAGGAGCTTCCTCCATTCAAACCGATAATTTCCTAACTTTTAAAACTCGCAAACCTGGCGCCAACGTGTTTGAGGAATACAAGCGGCGAGAGCACGTCCACATTGGCAGGAACTACAGACGAGAGGTTCAGAATGGAGAACACGAGCAGCTGCTGCATTCATAGCACAACCCCCACACGGGGGTAAAAACGATGAAGAGGACAGGAAAAAGATAAAGAGGGCCGACACGGAAGTAAGAGTATAAAATGGCGACAGAAAAGAGTTGATAACATGAGAGGTTCTTAAAACAGCAACAGGTGGCAGCAAGAGTGGGGGAGGCACGGGACAACTGAGAGAGATATATGTTGAACGGGCCGACAGGGGCTGTCAGTGACCTGGGAGGAGGGGGCTGTTGTGGAACTGGATCCTGCTCTCCAATGACCAGCACTTCGTCTCCTCTCAGGCTCTCAACGTATCTGCAGCGCCATCAGTTAGCGAAGTCTCTTCAGCACCTGTCTCCTGCCGGCTTCCTGTAGCCTGTCGACCTCAACCATTTCACCGCTGACAGACTAATGCGCCGACAAGAGCTTGGGGGGGAGGGGGGGACGTGTGGAGTTATGTAGATGGAACCATCTGAGAACACTGAGACACTAACTCACTAACATGAGTTGTTTTTTTTTTGCAAAGGGGACACTTTAAAATGTGTTTGGACCTCCGATTCTGATGGAAAGAACTAGAATTTGTGAAGAAAACAAAAAAGTTTCAAAAATAAAGTTTTTAAAAACGTTGCCATTATAAAAAATAAAGTGATGAAGGCCCCCTCATAGCTCTGCGTTCGGCCGTACGCCGCACTACGCCGTACGTACGCCGTACGTACGCAGAGGCACAAGCGTACCATGTACACGCAAAGCTCAAATTTTACGACTGCGTACGCGAGGCGCGTTGTCGCACAATAAACTGCCCGGCGCCGGACTGTTTTGTATGAGACACAAATGTATTAAATTCCCCTTCTTCATCCCTGATCTGGCCTTTTCTTTAGTTTTTTTTGCCAAAAGTCAAGTGATCGCTTCCTCCTCCGCTGACTCCATGACTGAAATGATGAGGAAATGAATGAATTTGTCGCGAGCGAATTAAACTCGTGTCCAACGTGGCTGCGCGAGGTTCTGCAAATTTCCTGGTGGGCTGCAGGACCAGCGCTCCCTGTTTTTAATTTTTTTTTTAGAACTTTTTAATAAGATATAACACCGCTGCGGCTGAAGCTGTGTGAAGCTGCCGGCTCGCCTTTTTTTTCCCCCCCGACCTGTCAATCAATTCAGTAGGCGTGTCAGCAAATGACCAATCAGCGAACGCTCTGCGCTGTGAATTTGGAGCGAAAACGCGAGAACGAACGCAGAGCTGTGCGGGCGAACGCGCACGCACAGAACGCACGCGTAGTACGGCGTACGGCCGAAAGCAGAGCTATGAGGGGACCTTAAACGTGCAGGTTATTGATGGGAGTGAAAATGATTTGACTTGAAAGGCACATCTACAATGGGCACCAGGTGGCATGGATGGATGATCGGTGTTATCAGGCAATTTCTGGATCATTGTCATCTCCAGGACTTGCAGATAAAAGATCCAGTTTTGTTTTTTCAGATGGGCCAGTCATGATAACAAATTTTGCTGGGCGATTAATTGTCTCAGACATTTTTGTGATAAATGATAATATTGTAGAGCTGCGCCTCTCAGAGAGAAGGTTGCCGGTTCAAATCCCGGTCCGGGTGCCTTTCTGGGTGGCGTTTGCATGTTCTCTCCGTGCATGCATGGGTTTTCTCCGGGTACTCCAGTTTCCTCCCACAGTCCAAAAAACCTGCATGTTAGGCTGATTGGTGATTTTAAATTGTCCCTAGGTGAGTGAGAGAGTGAATGGTTGTTTGTCTCTATGTGGCCCTGTGATGGACTTGCGACCCGTACAGGGTGTACCCGCCCCTCGCAGAGTGATTGCTGGACATGGGCACCGGCGACCCCCGTGACCCAAAATGGAAGAAGTGGGTAAAGATAATGGATGGATGATAATATTGTTTGAAATTTGACAATTACCGTAGTAATTATTGTCAAATTTAAGAAAAATGTTTGTTAAGTTTTGTGTGTAGTACCCATTTTTGACCACTGGATGGCAGAATAAGACAGTTTGAACTGAAGGATGGATAGTGAGGGAGTGAGCAGCGTGTCTCTTTAAGAAAAATGGGAGGGAGGCCCCTTGATGTGACATGGGCTGTCTCTTCTTCCTGTTTATCGGTTCGCAAAATGGAGGATGCGCTGTGTGGTTTGAGCTCTTTAGCATAAAATTTGTCACACAAAGCTTTTAATAATAATAAAAAAAATCAATAAACAAGTTCTCAGCTTCTTTTTGCAGAGAAAAACAACTTTTTAGACTAAGGTACGGGTTTCAACCATGAATTTTGGAGCTTCAACAAGACGGAGATCCCCCCCCCCCCGAGGTTGGCCGGTTAGCTTAGCTCGTAGCTTAGCTTCTCAGCTTATCTGCTTTTAACGATCAAAAAACACAATTTTGGACGGCTAAAGCAGATTTGAAAGAAAAAAAGAGAAAGGTAGGGGTCATTGAAGAGCACCGGAGTTGAGCCTTTTGTCATCCATTTTCTTCAGTATAAAGAGACAAGAAGAAACGATAAAGCTGATGAATGAAATTGAGGACGATAATTTTCATCTATCATGCGATTCATTGATTTATTGTTTATTGTGACAGGCCTACTTTCAGAAACACATGGTTCATCCGTTATTTTACACTCTGAATGCTTGCTAGCTTCTGCTAAAAAGAGTGTCTGCTGTATTAGTTTACATTCTTAGTGTTTAGTGTATATCTTAGATCCTTGTATACCGTTTCTTTTATGCATTAACATACTGTATTAGTTTACATTCTTAGAGTTTAGTGTATATCTTAGATCCTTGTATACTGTTTCTTTTTTTAACTTTTTGCTAGTCGTGATACATTTATGTTGCCTTTTGGTACGTTTTGCTTTTAGTTCCCTTTTGCTACTCTAGATTTTAGCTGGCATTGTTTTTATTTTAGTTTTTACCTACAATGTTGCTACTTTAGGGTTTTAGCTAGTTTTGTTTGTTTTAGCTAGCGTTTTACTAGTATTATCTTTCAAAGAGTGTTTGATCATTTTGGCTTTAGCAAACATTTTGTCTCTTTAAAACTTTTAGCTAGTGTTTTGCTTATTTTTTTCCTTTAACAACTCTAAGTTTTGTCAGCAAGTTTCATCATTTGCACAACGTTTTTGCTAATAAAGCAATTTATCTGGATAAAATTATCAATATTCAAATATCGTATTTTTGGACTATAAGGCGCACCTGATTATAAGGCGCATTTAGCGAAACAAAACAGTCAAAAGATAAGTCAAGCTTTACTCAACTTTTTCCCAATAACCATATAAAATTGGTTAGAGGTCAGTAAGCACAACCAGAATTAATATATAAGGTGCACCTGATAAGGCTCACTGTCGATTTTTGAGAAGATTAAAGGATTTTAGGTGTGCCATACAGTCCAAAAAATATGGTAATAATTATATGATAACCCATACATTTTAATGCATTTTGTGCTTTAATTTAAACAGATTTAAACTATACGTACATTGAATTTACATTTATAAATTCAATGCATAGTTTAAATCTGTATCTGTTGATCAAAACCAACAAGAATTACAACTCATAGTGCCACAATCAAAAACGAAACTAAAAAACGGGGAGTGGACTGTGTTGATTTCCCATAATGCTTAGCGGTATATTAGTGTTCAATTATAGCTTGAATCTGTATCTGTTGATCAAAGCCAACAAGAATTACAACTTATAGTGCCACAATCAAAAACAAAACTAAAAAATGGGGAGTGGACTGTGTTGATTTCCCATAATGCTTAGTAGTATTTTAGTGTTCCAGGTTGCACCATGAGTCAGAAGGACATCTGTGATATAGACCTGCCTCTTGTATGCTATTAGAGTTTGGGTAATACTCGTTGTGAGGCTCAGAGTGTCTTCTTTGGGTTTAACCCACACAATGTTAAGACAGAATTCACAGAGTATAGTGTAATACACATGCTCTCCATTCAAGAAATTCATTATTACAGCTTCCTATATCTGAACAGTATCGGATCGGAAAAGTATTGGTATCGGTAGATACCCAGATTTAAGTATCGGATCGGAAGTAAGAAATGTGGATCGGTGCATCCCTAAAACAAAAATAAACTGTTTAACACTAACTGAACTGCAGCCACAGCTTCGGCTATCGAACTCCACTTTTATGAGGAAAACTTTTTTTTTAATAGACGCTGCACCTTTTCAACTCACAAACAACAATAAATGAATCATATACCGTTGTGACTAAACAAGAAAGATGCTCGTTTAATACTCAAGACGTTCATAAAAGCAGGTTTAGCAACAGAACAAGAAGAAAACAAAATGTTTTACATCAAACAGTTCAGTCCAGACACATAGAGATAAATAATTAATGAGGCGTGTTGAGGTTTACCCGTGCCTGTGGGATCCACGGGAGCGCCCCGAGTAGTGGGAATAGCCCGAGTAGGTGGACTCGGTATCCATGGCGATGCGGTCCAGCCGAGACCACGGGGCTCCAGGCAACAGGGCGGCTGCTCTGCTCGACCGCCGGCAGACGCAGCGGAACCCGGTTCGCTCTCTCACCGAGCTGCGGGGGATCGGTCAGGAGGCTGGCGAGGAAACATCAACCTGGAGGTGGAGCGCAAGACAAGACGAGGACATTTAAATTCAAAATGCGAAGCGTCTGGGAAGACCTGCCTGCCGAGACGGAGAGAACGACGCCCGACGGCGACCGGAGGCTAAATCAGTTATTCGCGTCAGGCCTTTTTCATCACGTCTATTTATTCCCCCCTCTTGCGAGGAACGCTCAGACGTGAAAGAGTTGCTCATTGCAATCAGTAATCCACGCTCTGAACCTGCACGGTGACAGCACTTTTTATAGCGTTAAAGCGCTCGCAGCTGAGAATTCCCGAGAAAAGAAACGCTTCAGTCCGGAAAAGGCAAATTGCTCTCGTTCCCACGTGGCTGGAAACGGTTGTCCTCAAGTTGTAACCCATCTCCAGCAGACAGAAAAGTCACATGCAATGTAGCTTCTTTATATTTACATTAAACAGCTGTAATACCAAAAGATGTGCCCAAAACAAACAAAAAAAGACTCTCCACCGTTCCTCGTCCACCCATCAGACACTGCTCTAAACATAAAACCAGCTTGCAGAAAGTGTGTTCACTTCTTCTTCCCTTGTGGATAATTCTGCTATTGTAGTTTATTTTGAAAGGATTACAAAGTGGAAACTTGGATCACGGGTGAGCTCAGAACACAAGCATCCCCTTACACATTGAGCTACTAAATTCAATTCATTTCAGTTTACAGGTAGTCCCCGACTTACGAATGAGTTCCGGACCTACTCATTGCGTAAAAAATGTGTAACCCGATTTTGACGCAAGTCGGAACTCATTGCACGTGTCGTTCGTAAGTCCGGATTTTTTGCCGTAAGTCGCGGAAATGTATGCCAACGCTGCACCGCACACCCGTTTATCGACATGAGACTGAACAAGCGTACTGGTCCATAAACATGCACAGAACTTTATTTGCAAACAGTTAGCTAACACATTACACCACACATTCATCTATAAACACATACTTGTACAGTACTTACTGTACAACAGTAATGTTCGGAGCGCGTTCGTAAGTCCGAGTTGCCGTAAGTCGAGGACCACCTGTATTTATATAGCACCAAGTCACAACAGAAGTTGTCTCAGGGCACTGAACAGAAACATTTATATATAAAAAGTAATATTTTAACATTGTTCATCTGAGGAGCAGACTGCTTTGAGTTTAACTCCATCACAGAACTCTCATCTTGAACAAGCATGAAGGCGACAGTGGAAAGGAAAAACTCCCCTCATGAGGAAGAAACCTTTAGCAGAACCAGGCTCAGGACAAGCGGCCATCTGCTTCGACCGGCTGGAATTTGAGAGGACAGGAAGAGGAAACAGAAACACAGAATGACAGGTCCAGGTGTTTCATTTGAGGGCTTTAAATAACAAATAAACAAAAATCTCTATAAACTCCTCTGGTTCTGAAATTACAATGGCTAAAAAAAAAGTTCTCCAACTGGAAAAGAACAGACAGGAAAGAACTTGGCATCTACCAAGAGCCAGTGGTAAAAATCAATAAATATAAATAAATAAACCCTTGCTGTGACAGTCACGGGAATTATTTGAATTTGCTCATTTTCACTACTTTTAAAAATCCCAGATGAGCAGGCCTTCAGAGACCTCTGACCTCAAACTGACCGAGTGAAAGCAGGATGTGGTATTCAGAGAGGCAACGACCATAGAAACCACATACAGTACCGGGGTACAAGTACTGTATACTGTTTGCAAAAAGTACAAAACAAATGAATTCAACCTGCAGCTGTTATGCCTCTACAAAACCATATTCTAGGCCATGCACTTCATTTTGGGTCCACCTACTTGAGTCATTTAAGCCTGATTTGTTCCCACCTTGTCAGCCCCTCTTATGCTTATTATCTAATGTACTTGAAAACTCTTAAGTAACCAAGTAAGATGTAACCTTGAATGTTTTCGGTTAGAGAAGAGCTCCACGTAGTTCAAAAGACAGCTCTACAATTTACATAAAACAGAAAGTTTGAGAGGGGTTCAGGATGCCAGCAACAAAATTAGGATAGGTTTAAAATGGGTTTAAGACCTGAAACTAGGCCTGTCGCAATAAACAATCAATCAATTAATCGCATGATAAATGAAAATTATCCTGCCTCTCTCTTTCTACTGAAGACACTGGATTAGTGCTGGGCAATATGACGATAGATATCGTGGGGACGATATAAATGTGTCTATCGTGCTACTTGCCTTCTATCGTCTCTATCGTTTATAAAATAATTTTATTAATTATTCATGCAAATAAATAAAGTAGGTTACGATGAAATGTATTGGTATTGTCACTTTGCTTAAACTCAGTTTATATATGTGATAAATAAGAATAAAAAAAATAACTTTCGCAAAGAAGCTTCATATTGTGGTTTTGCGACATGACGACGCTGCTTTATGTTTGACGGACGCGCGGGTTTGCGACACATGCTTTACGTTGTTAAACTCGAGAGCAATGGAGACGCAGAGGACAAGGAGAAACAGCTGCGCAGGCAGCCCAAGAAGAAGAACTTTTACCAAAAAGAGGGGGAACGTCTGTTATTTGGGTACATTTTGGATTCAAGAAGTCTGACACGGAGCAGAAAACTGTAATCTGCAAACTTTGTCACAAGGTCGTTCCCTTGCCCGACGCCAACACCACCAACCTATTCTATCACCTGAAGAAGAACCACAAAAAAGAACACATCAGAATCCAAAAAGTACGAGGTAAAGTGAGTTTGTGATATTTTTCAAAGAATAACTGAAAACATACTAAATTAATTGTGGTATATCGTGATATATATCGTTATTGTGATATAAAAAAGTCCATATCGTGATATATGATTTTTTTCCATATCGCCCAGCACTACACTGGATGATAAAAAGCTCAACTCCGGTTCTCTTCACTGATACCTCCCTTTCTCTTTAAAATCCATTTTAACCATCCAAAATCAAGTTGTTTGGATCGTTAAAAGCAGCTAAGCTGAGAAGCTAAGCTAGCAAGCCAACCTCAGGGCAAAAATATCCGTCTTGTTGAAGCTCCAAAATTCACGGTTGAAACCCCGAGCCTCTGCAAAAATAAGCTGAGAACTTGTTTATTGATTTTTTTTTAATTAAAAGCTTTGTGTAAAAAATGCTATGCTATAGAGCTCAAACCACACCGAGCGTCCGCCATTTTGAGAACCGAAGAGAAACAGCCCATGTCACGTCAAAGGCTAATTTTTCTTTAAAAGACACGCTGCTCGCTCCCTTCCTATCCATCCTTCAGTTCAAACTGTCTTGTACTGACATTTGGTGGTCAAAAAAAGGTACTACATGCAAAACAAATTAAACACTTTTCTTAAATTTGACATTACTAAATATTGTCAAATTTCAAACAATATTATCTTTTATCACAATAATTTCTGAGACAACTAATCACTCAACAAATTTTGTTATTGCGACAGGCCTGCCTGGAACAGAATTAAAAAGTGCTTTAAATGCCCACAACAAAATAAGGAAGGGTTCAAGGTGGGTTCCAGACAATCTCAAAACTGAATAGCTGTGTTTTCCCATATACCATTCTACAAGGAGGGCGCCCCTCCCGGTCAACAGAACCGAGCGCTCTGCCTACCGAATCAAAGTGTCTCCCCCTCACTCCACCCCACCCCGTAGCAATAAGCTATCCATGTGCAATACAAACACGCTAGCTTAAAAGTTACAGAGGTAGCACTCCGCTTCCCTCACATTGAGCCGCTCCCCCGTCGACAAAAATCACAGAGGAAATGAGCGCCCTGTCAAAGCATGTAACCCATGCTAACCCATGGGCAGCACGGTGGCACAACTGGTAGAGCTGCTGCCTCTCAGCGAGAAGGTTGCCGGTTCAAATCCCGGTCCGGGGCCTTTCTGGGTGGAGTTTGCATGTTCTCCCCGTGCATGCGTGGGTTTCCTCCGGGTACTCCGGTTTCCTCCCACAGACCAAAAAACATGCTTGTTAGGCTGATTGGTGACTCTAAATTGACCCTAGGTGTGAGTGTGAGAGTGGATGGTTGTTTGGTGTGAGTGAGACAGGTCCCTCTTGTAAATGAGTCCCCGTGACTCAACGAGGCTAGCCTGTATAAATAAAGGTTGAATGAATGAATGAAACCCAGGGCAAACACTGAATAGTTTTAAAAATGGATTCAAGATGGTCTTGACAAAACTGAAAAATATTTTAGACTGCAGGACACTCCTGACAAAACTGAGAAGGGTTCAAGATAGTATCTAGACACCCACAGCAACACTGAAAACTGTTTGAGATGCTCACAACAAAATCAGGATGGGTTAAATATGGATTCTTGATACCTGCAATAAAATGAGAGATTCAAAACACCTTAGATCAGCTCCCTTGCCAAGGCGCCCATCAAATTTAATTAATTAATGTATTTGTTTTGTAGACGGGGGAGGAACAGAGTCACGTCTCTGTTGCCCGGTTTTTATTGACTGGAGGGGAATACAGGACAGAGTCACGTGCGTGACCTGCCCACTAGCTTAGCGTTACGTTGCTGCCTGTCAACAGTAGCATTTTTGCTAGCTAGCCTGTTTGTATTGCGCCCCGCGCTACATCAATACCAACTGTTGTCAACCAGTGGGGGAACAGGGTGCTGTCGACCGAGAGGGCGTCCTGCTGGGATGATAATAAGGAAACACTGACTTTTGAAAAAACTTAAGAGTTCAAGATGGGTTCTCAACAAAGCTGAGACATGTTTAATGTCCCCACAACAGCATTAGGAAAGGGTTCACCATGGGTTCTAGACAATTGCAACAAAACTGAGAAGTGTCAGACTGATTCAAAACATTTATGACAAAATTGAAAAGGGTTCTACACACACGCGAAAATGACAAAAACTAGTCTTGGATAATCACAGCCCAGTGACATATTGGCTTCATCAAGTTAACAATTCTATTATCAGTTGTGCATTCAGAGCCATTTTCCTCTCCTTTTTCAATAATTTCCCCTCTTTGTGTATTTTTTTTAACCAAGTGTTATTAATACCCAATGTATTTATCTCCCAAAACACTGGCTGATAAGAACTTTACCATAAACTGACCATTAGCAGCTGTATAACTAGTTTAGAACAGAAAAGTCACAGTGAAACCCTGGACCGACTCAAAGTTGTTTTTTTTCTTGTTTACCAGCTGTATTGATGGTAGAACACGAACAGGGTAAAACACTAGGCGCTTAATTGGGTTGAAATGATTAGAGTAAGTAGGCAAACAAGATTTATACACCTCTAAGTAAAACCTGAAAGTTAAGAAGAGGTGTCTGAACAAGGCACGTTCAGTTCAGTGTCAGATTTAACAACGCATCTGGGTAAAAAGTGATACATGAGTCACAGAAACCTCAAGGCGATACTTTCATCTCACACAAACACAACCGCTCAAACGGCAAGAAAATACACAGGACTAAAAAAAAAAAAAAATTTAAACACCACTGATTTTGAAAAATTCAGTACGCCACAAAACACCTAATGTGACCCAGTTCTGGGAAACGTGGCGTTTTACTGACGCACTCTGTTGTGCGTTCGCTTGTTGCTTGGATATTCGTCACAGACTCCTGCAAATACTTTGAGGGTTATGTAACTGCAAATTTGGATAACTCACTGCAGTTTTTCAAGTGTCTGACAAACCTTCCTCAGCTGTTTCTCAACTTTACCGCCGATAGTGAACAGACCTGCGTTAGGATTCTTGAGTTTTGTTGGATATAGAAATACTTTGCTAAGACGAGCTTCTGTAAGTTGCATCATCGCCCGATGCACGGCTAATCAATCTTGGCCAACTCTAAAATGGCCATAGCTCAGTGACTTTTATAGATAAAAAACAAGATTAAATGTGGTTTACCTTCACTGGTAATATGCAACCCTTCAAAGACTGCTCAGATGTGAAAATTAATGTATCGTAGTTTAAAAACAAAGTCTGAAAATCCAATCAGCTAAATTCCAAAGACAATGTTAACCTCTTGGAAGGCCAACTAAAAACTCTGGTAGTTATAAAGAAATATTACAAGGAAGCAGGAATATTGGTTTTAAATAATCCCTGTCAAATGAGGTTGACACATCAGACACATTTTCAATATCAGCATCCGCGTTAATCCTCTTAAACAGGCTGAGCGAGGGATTATAAGGGTTAAATGAGTCCAGAGTCCATCTTAAGTCAGAGATCATCGATTAGCCCCTTCTAAGAGACAGAAATCAGTTTATTGCGTTACACTTCCTGTACTCCGCTGATCCAACAAGCGGTCTGGCTCTGAGGTTTTAAAGTATCAGGATACAACGTCTCACATGTGGTTTTCTGTTGTTGCCAAACCAGAGAAAATTGCTAAGAGAAACCACTTCGAGTTTGCAAACTGGCAGCTGAAGTAGGAATCCCCAACTCTGGATCGGAGACAGAGGGAAGAGGAGCTCCTGCTGGTTCTTCATGGCAATCCAGGACACCTGCTGAGCTGCAGGACAGTCTGTTTGTTCAACAAAAAAAAAAAAACTGATGGGAACCATGAAAAGGCTTCATTATATCACAGCATTCAAAGAAATCACTTAGTCCGTGCACTATGAGATGTAGGACTCGGAACCAAAATAAATTAACGTCTATGTAAAACATTAAAGGTATAGTTTAAACCAGGGGTGCCCACACTTTTTCCAACACGCGAGCTACTTTTAAAATGACCACGTCAAAGTGATCTACCTACGTCCTACGGTAATATAAAAATACAAAATATACATTTATTTATGAATATATTAATTAAATTCTTTATTTGTACAATATATGTTGATATACCTTGTACTGTATTAGTGCTGTGCGATATGGAAAAAAATCATATATCACGATATGGACTTTTTTATATCGCAATAACGATATATATCACGATATACCACAATTAATTTAGTATTTGGTTTGTGTTGTGGTTTGGTTGTGTTGGCGTCGGGCGAGGGAACGACCTTGTGACAAAGTTTGCAGCTTACCGTTTTCTGCTCCGTGTCAGACTTCTTGAATCCAAAATGTACCCAAATAACAGACGTTCCCCCTCTTTTTGGTAAAAGTTCTTCTTCTTGGGCTGCCTGCGCAGCTGTTTCTCCTTGTTGTGACACCGGCTTCATGCGCCTGCGTCTCCATTGCTCTCGAGTTTAACAACGTAAAGCATGTGTCGCAAACCCGCGCGTGCGTCAAACATAAAGCAGCGCCGTCATGTTGCAAAACCACAAGCTAATATGAAGCTTCTTTGCGTAAGTTATTTTTTATTCTTATTTATCACATATATAAACAGAGTGACAACACCAATACATTTCATCGTAACCTACTTTATTTATTTGCATGGATAATTAATAAAATTATTTTATAAACGATAGAGACGATAGAAGGCAAGTAGCACGATAGACACGTTTCTATCGTCCCCACGATATATATCGTCATATCGCACAGCACTACCTTGTATTCATTCAACCTTCATTTAAACAGATAAATCACATAATATAATGTGTATGTATTATCATTGTATGTATGTTCCCATACAATAGTGAAATTAGCTCTCTGCATTTAACCCCTCCACCACCAGGTGGAGCAGTGGGCAGCAATGGAAAGCACCTGGGTAGAAACTGGGAATAGGGTGTCCTGCTCAGAGACACCACGAGATGTGCAATGACCGGGGATCGAACCCGGGACCTTCGGGTCCTGAGTCGGCTGCTCTGCCCCTACTTTCTTGGTCCCCACATTGAGCCTTGAAGACATTTACAAGTGAGACCTGTTTAGACAGACAAAACGCAATGAAAGTGACACATGTATATGATTTGTGTAATTTGCATAACTTGTATTGGATTTGTATAATTTGTATAACTTGTATAGGATTTGTAACACATGTATAGGATTTGTATAATTTGTATAACTTGTATAGGATTTTTAACACAGGATTAGTATAACTGCATGAACCTATGTTGCGCAGTAAAACTCAGTACATTTTTTTGTCATTACTTACTCTGATGACTTGCACTGAATGGAATCAGCCAGGGATGTATAGTTCGGACAGTAGCTGCTGATAGCCAGCATCAAGCACACTTCTAAATGATCATCTGTCATGGTGGACTGGATCGGTATTTGGACTTAATCATTTTCATGTGGGAAAAGGCTGACTCACATACAAGTGGAGCCGAATAATGCAGTCAAGGAGGTAACACATTTCCACATGTTGGGGTGCTTTTTCCTCTGTGAGTACATTCCAGAACTGTTCATGAACCCTGGCCTTAAGCTGAATGTCAGCTTGTAGTGTCAAAATCTCATCCTCCACTCCAGAAAAGTATTCGTGAAACAGTGTTTCAATCTTTGATGCCAGTGAAGTAACCTTAGCATCTTCCTGGAAAGGGCATTACATGAATGTAGTGACTGGCTCGAGTAAAACAAGTCTTGAAAGCGTTTGTCAAACTTTGACAGACAGTTCTCATTCTGCTGTGTAGCGTGCACTGTCAAGTTACACACACGCCTCCCCCTTGCATCTACAGCTCTGACGCGAGGTTCTTGGAAGTTTTCCAAATTATGGCGCTAAAGTTTTAAAGAGAGATGCTGCACTGAGTTAATCATATCAATCATGGTTTGGTCTTTTCCTTGCAGCTCTGCACTAAGGTAATTCAGCATGTTGGTCAGAGCAGTTAAAAATGCTAAATTGGAGGCTAACTAGGCAACTCAGCCGCTTGATAGTTTCTTGGGTGGTTGTATGCGCATAAGTGGTGACCCATGTGTTAGAAAAGGTCAGGTCTCATATTGGCTACCCAGTACATTAATCAAGTACAGTGTTTCCCCTATAACTCCATAGTGGGACACTCGTCTGTTATTTTTTGTCAAGGGGATGGGTGCTCAGACAACTCTGAGCTGTGTGCCATCTGTACCGAGCAGGGGATGGAGGGTGACAAATTTCTACAGACAGACGGGGAGGGACAGAGTCTCATCTTATACTGACCGTTTTTGAGCTGGGGGGGGTGTCAGTGTGAGGGTACAGTATGAGAGAAGAACTGCTTTTAGGTTTTTAGCTAGCACTCCTGTACTGTGTTTAGCACTTTGTCAGTTCCGACGGGTAGGGGAAGGGGGGTGAGTGCACTTCAGTTCGGTTGGCGGGGCACTCGGTTATGTACATGGGACATGGCTCCACCCTAGTCTAATGGTAGGGGAAACACGGAAGTGACAAATTTCATAGTGAGGATGGATGATGTAGGCCTGTCACAATAACAAATTTTGCTAGGCAATTGTCTCAGAAATTATTGCGATAAACAATAATATTATTTGAAATTTGACAATACTGTAATTAGTAATGACAAATTAAAGAAGAACTGGTTAATTTTTGTGTGTAGTACCGTTTTTGACCACTGGATGGCAGTATAAAACTGTTTGAACCAAAGGATGGATAGTAAGGAAGCAAGCAACGTGTCTCTTTAAGAAAAATGGGAGGGAGGTCCCTTTATGTGACATGGGCTGTGTCTCCGTGTTTTTTGGTTCTCAAAATGGCAGACGCTCTGTGTGGTTTTAATTTAAAAAAAATTAGTAAACAAGTTCTCAACGTCTTTTTGTAGAGAAAAACAACTTTTTAGACGAAGACACAGGTTTCAACCGTGAATTTTGGAGCTTTTACAAGACGGAGTTTTTTTCCCCCCGAGGTCGCCCTGTTAGCTTAGCTCGCAGCTTAGCTTCTTTTAACGACCCAAAAACAAGATTTTGGATCATTAAAACAGATTTTAAAGAGAAAGACAGGGGTGAGTGAAGAGCACCAGAGTTGAGCTTTTTGTCACCCAGTGTCTTCAGTAGAAAGAGACACGAAGAAACAATAAAGCCGATAAATGAAAATAAGGTTGATAATTTTAATTTATCATGCGATTAAATCCGAGGCCATGGTCTTGAGCCGGAAAAGGGTAGCATGCCCTCTCCGGGTCGGGGAGGAGGTCCTGCCCCAAGTGGAGGAGTTTAAGTATCTCGGGGTCTTGTTCACGAATGAGGGAAAACTGGAGCATGAGATCGATAGGCGGATAGGTGCAGCATCCGCAGTGAAGCGGGCGCTGTACCGGTCTGTCGTGGTGAAGAGAGAGCTGAGTCGAAAGGCAAAGCTCTCAATTTACCGATCGATCTACGTTCCCACCCTCATCTATGGTCATGAGCTTTGGGTTGTGACCGAAAGAACAAGATCTCGGATACAAGCGGCTGAAATGAGTTTTCTCCGCAGGGTGTCTGGACTCTCCCTTAGAGATAGGGTGAGAAGCTCAGTCATCCGGGAGGGACTCGGAGTAGAGCCGCTGCTTCTCCACATCGAGAGGAGCCAGTTGAGGTGGCTCGGGCATCTGGTTAGGATGCCTCCTGGACGCCTCCCTGGTGAGGTGTTCCGGGCATGTCCCACCGGGAGGAGACCCAGAGGAAGACCCAGGACACGCTGGAGGGACTATGTTTCTCGGCTGGCCTGGGAACGCCTTGGGATTCCCCCAGAGGAGCTGCTCCAAGTGGCTGGGGAGAGGGAAGTCTGGGCCTCCCTACTTAGGCTGCTACCCCCGCGACCCGACCCCGGATAAGCGGACGAAAATGGATGGATGGATGGATAATTGATTTATTGTTTATTGCAACAGACCATAGGCTGCTGATGTCTATTTTTTTAATGTTATGTGGTCTACTCATATTACCATTGCGATCGTCCGTATATCGCCATTGACGCATTGGGCACCCCTGGTTTACCGGTAGATAATTTAAATTGTGGTTCAGTAGAATGGATGTGAACAAATAATCTAATCTGTTCCACAGAACCCCATTCCAACAGATCTGAAGCCTTCCTTTAAGTAGTGGAGAAAAATGACACCTGTTGGCATAAAACAACGCTGCTCAAACAGAAGAAGAAAAACACAGGAGCCACGCTCCATCAGCTGTCAGCCACCGTAAACAAACACAGCGCCGTTCAGCTTCGCATTTCACTTCCTGTCTAATAAAAGCAGCTGGCAGGGTTTTGTGTTCCAACAGCTCAAGTGAACGCACTAAAATAAACTTAAAGGAAGCTGTTGGGTTTTGATGTAGGGAATTATTTGGAAAAGGTATGTAAAAAAAAAAGTCCTACAGTTTATGATTAAGACAAGAAAATTACTAAATTAGAATACTGAAGCTTTTCAACAGTGGAGTACCGGTAATGCTCATCCAAAGTAGGTACTCCCCGATTTACGAGCGAGATCCGTTACAACGAGGCGCTCGTAAACCGGAAATCTCGTAATCTGGAACGGCCGCCATTTCTCTCGTAAACCCGGAAATCCGCTCGTAAATTGGAACGGTTTTCGCTAGCGCACCTAAAAACACTCTATTTTCATCTAAAAACTACTTTTGAGTGCATAAAAATGATCGGAAACGTGTGTTTATATGCTTAACTAGCTAACTGTAGTGAAAAAACACATGAAAACTCAGTATTTTTTTCGTTTTTTCCAAAAATTCGCAGCTCGTAAGTCTGGTTTCGACCTCGCAGATCAGAGCGCTCGTAATTCGGGGACTACCTGTACTCAGGACACTTTTACAAACTAATTATCACCCGCTGCCAAAAGAAGGTGAAAGTGGTCCTGTGTCCATTTGTCTTGACTGTTAGCAAAATATCTCGGGAACAAATTTTATTGAAACTCTCAGAAAGTAATCACTGGATGAAAAATATACAACCATTATCTTCTGGAGTTGACCCGGTTCAAGATGGCGGACACAGCTAAATCAACTTTACCAAACACAAAATTGGCAAATTTACCAATATTGAGCAAAGATTAGTCATGGTAGTAGCTGAGACTTATGCCCAACAGATTTTAGTTAAAATGTTGCCATTAACTATTCAGAGTTGACTAAAGTCTGTCTGTTAGTAAAATATCTCATAAACGACTAGACAGAATTTAATTAAACCTTCAGAAAGTAATAAATGGCTGAACATATGCAAATGAATAAAGTTTGGAGTCATTCCAATTTAAGATGGCTGCCACAGCTAACTGACCGGAAATAACTATTTCAATTGTTTCTACTAATACTGAGCTAAAAATTGGTGTGGTAGTAGCTGAGAGACGTCCTCAACACACATTCTGAGCGTGATGTTTTGTGTGTTGTTGTGAAGATGTGTCCTAAAATATATTTTTCTCAAAATAAGATGATCTTAACCCAACAAAGTTGAGTCAGGTCCTCTGGACGGTTTCTGTTTTTTTTTTGTTTGTTTGTTTGGTTGAAACCTTTCATCCAAAGGACTTCATCAGTCCAAGGAGCCACAAAAACCTAAGTCCCATAAGTGTATTGGTACTCACATAGTGGGCCAACCAGTTTGCTGGTGATAAGATGGTTTCTGGAGTCCACCTTCTCCCCCGTCAACTCCTCTGAAGCAGCCATAGCCAAAGTGGTTCAAAACATCAAAGTCCATGCTCAATAATCCAGGTTAACAAAAATCCAACAAAGTTAAATTAGGTCCTCTGGATGGTTTCTGGTTGGCCCACCATGTGAGTGAGCCACTTATGGGACTGAGATTGTTGTAGCTCCTCGGACTGATGAAGTCCTTTGGAGGAAGGATGAAACATTTCAAGAAAAAAAAAAACATCCAGAGGACTGACTGAACTTTGGTGGATTTTTTTAACCTAGATTATTAAGCATGAACTTTGATATTTTAAACCACTTTGGCCATGGCTGCCTCAGAGGAGTTGACAGGGGATGGACTCTTATCACCATAAAACTGGTTGGCCAACTATGTGAGTAAGCCACGTATGGGAATGAGTCTGTTGTGACTCCTCAAACTGATGAAGTCCTTTGGATGAAGGACAAAATGTTAAAAAATAAAAAAAAATGTTCTTAAGGAGACCTGACTTAACTTTATTGGATTTTTTTTACATGAATTATTGAGCATGACCTTTGAAGATGAAACTCTGGCATAAAAGGTAAAAAAATATAGAGACCCTTATACGATTATCCAACTTTCTAAAAAATAAAAAAAAAGCACAAAAAAAAACTACAGGTAAATGTTTTACATTTTGCCTGCTAGCATTCCAGCTTGAGCTGATTAGGACTAATTTATGAGGTTGACCTGTCCAAGGCCGTTCAGGGAATCTCCAGAAGGCACATAGCTCAGTCACAACCTCCAGGACTGACTGACCCCATAAAGGTGAAGAGATGAAGTTATCTGGGCTCAGCCTGATCAGGTCACATGATTAGAGGTTACTGAATCAACAAGCCAACCTGTTTTCCTAACCCCTTGATGGCAGAATCATGGGCGTGGAAGTCAGGGAAAGAGCAGACATACTCCAGATTTATTTTAAACTGCTTCAAATTAAGCATCTAAGGAACCAGACAGGACTGTCTTCATTTGGAGTCCGTTCTTTCCTGTTGCAATAGGCAAAGTATTGACCTTCCATCGCACAAACACAACTATTAATCTAAAAAAATAAAAACATACGTACGGTAGCTCAAACAAGCAGTACATCAATGTCCCGTTGAATAGTGGATGTTTGTATTTTTTTGAGTCGAGTGTTTTTCTGGACTGGAATTGAACAGTGAATGCAAGTAAACCGTAACATATTTGGTGCAAGAAGATATTAAAGTAGGAGTTGCACTGTGTGTAGAAGAACAGAGGTCAATGTTTCCTCTACCATTATCCAAAAGTCCAAGGAGAGTGCCTTGCCCTGTCATCAATATCAAACCCGCCTACAAACCCCCCATGGCAGAAAGTTCTGCTACTTGGCATAGTTTCCTCACATGATGCAACCACACACCAAAATGGAAGTCAGTACTTCACCCTTTTTTCCCCCAAGTTATCCAGCTCATAATACAGACGGACGGATGGAGGGGTTTTCCAAGTCCCCCCTTCTTTCTGCAACGGGGGACAAACACACTTGTGTTTCAGCTCAAGTAAATATCTACAAGTCTGAGATGTAAATAGATTTATTTACCAGTTTTAAACTAAGATTATGGTGAGAAGTGACAAAGGTCAAACAAAGGTCAAACCCTAAAAATAACGCAATATCACAAGACCTTGTGCTATCTGGTAGCACTCAGAATATGAGTTGTTTATGACTCTTGGCTACTTTTAGACCAATATCTGTAAAATGTTCAGTAAGGTTGGGTATAGTGATCACGGAAAGGTAATTTTGCTTCCTTGGGCACGTCGTTTGAAAGGGGTTGATGGACGTCTGGTTTTACAAAGTAAATTAGAGGAAAAAAAGCCTAATTTTTATTTTTTTAACTGGATAAGAGATTGTCATCGTTGGACTCTCATGCGTGTAGACACCGTGGTGGCCCCAAGGTGTAAATGAACATTTGAAAAAACGTAATTAAATTTGAAAAGACAACAAAATCCCAACAAGATTTTAAAAAAACTGAATTAAATCTTAAGAACGGAATTACATTAAGCCAAAGCGGAAGTGGCCGAAGCAAAAGTGGCCTGAATCACATTAGAAAAAAACGGAATTACATTTGAAAAAATGGTATCACATTAAGCCAAACAGGAAGTTTTTTTTTTTTTACTTCATTAAGCTTATTATTATTATTAACTTTATTTTTCTTATGTGATTCAGTTTTTTCCAAATGTAATTCCGTTTTTTTTTTTCCAAACGTAATTCCATTTTTCTAATGTAATTCAGGCCATATCCGCTTTAGCTTAATGTAATTCTGTTTTTTTCTAATGTGATTATGGCCACTTCCACTTTGGCCACTTCCACTTTGGCTTAATGTAATTCCGTTACATAATACCGGTAATACCATTTTGTCAAACGTAATTCAGTTTTTCAAATGTAATTCTGTTTTTTCAAATGTAATTCTGTTTTTTCAAATGTAATTCTTTTTTTTTTTTTTTTTCAAATGTAATTCTGTTTTTTCAAATGTTATGATTTTGTTGTTTTTTGTGTTTTTTCAATTGTAATTCTGTTTTTCCAAATGTTGTTTATTTACAACTTAGGGCCACAATACGTATGGCACCTAGCTAGCAAGCAAGGTTGGTAGCAGCCATTTTGAATTGGGTTGACTTTGAAAGTAAATTCAGAGACAACCCAGACAGACAACCAGAGTCAACTTTTTTACAGTTACTAATGTGCAATGCATTGTTGCCTAGATCGGTCTGTTTGGTGTCTACTCAGATTGAAGAAGTCCTTTGGATGAAGAAAGTTCATTCTCAATAGTCCTTTGGATGAAGGACAAAACGTCTCAGCAAAAAAAGGAACTGTCCAAATGACCTGGCTGAACATTGTAGCATGTTTCACCTGGATTATTGAGCATGAACTTTGGGCCTATTCTGGTTCTTTGAATAGACTATATGCCACGGACTCCCGTTCCACTTCCGCATTCATTACCCAGGCGGCGCACTTACGGTTAGCGGGAATGGCACGAACATAAATGAGTAAATACAATTAATAACACATCTACATACACACCAATAATAACTCTATACACATATAAATCCATATAAATCTATAGCGACGTTTCCCCTACGGATAGCCGCGATCCATTGTCGCCCTAACCCCCCATCGGCGGGGGAATGGAACAGCTGTACCCACCGGTGGACGGACACAACGGAACTCACTTTTAGTGCCAGTGGCTCGCAGCCGCTTCCCGTTTCGGGTCGTTGTCATGTCTGCTACTAGGAGCCAACGCTAACAACAACGGCAGTGGATGGGACCCGGAAGTGGCGGACGTGGGTTGCATTTTAACGGAAGTACGTCACCACCACCCGTGGCATATAGTCTATTACACTTAGTCTAAAGAGTTTTCATATCTACCAACATTTCAGCAACTTTCTGTGGTCATTCCAACACCTGGCAACACTGAACGTTGAGGACATTTAGCTCCCCAAACAATTAGAAATTAGCTGTAATGATGGTAAAGGTCCAGCAGACTAGAGCTGAACAATGACCTTGAATACCGGAAGTAGCTATGAATGTATGTTGGGGCATCGCGCTGGAATTTACACAAGTGCATTGGTAACTATAAAAAGATAAATCACAATGTTTCAAATAAACATCTGGTGCAAACAGTTAGTGCTCAAGCCCATATATATTAGAAATACTCTCAAGTACTACCAAACAAACCTTTAGCTCAAGATCAGTAAAATGGATGGATTTGTAGACATTTGTGTGTTGGCTATTGATAATTTGGGCCATCTAAATGATAACCAGTTACAGATGTACATCCAGAGTTCCAATAAAACTCTTCTTTAGGTTCATGGGATATTTTGCTAAAAGACAGTCAAAAAACAATTGTTTCTCTGTTTTCAATCTGTTTCTTCCAGCCACCATGCTGCTCATTTCCTGCTCTCCCTCTCACCCACATCGCATCGCCTCCATTGTCACCAGGACAACACGTCTCCTGGTGCAGCAATGAGGGAGGGAGCAGCACATAAAGACGATGCCCTCGCGTCTGTTGGGAAGGAGGTGATGGCAACGGTCACGAGACTAGCCGGTCCAGGACAACTCATGACCCGGTCACAAGCCCTCGGTGATGCCGTCTGTGACAGAGGTAGCAAGGGTTGTTAATTTGGTGGAATTCAATCAGCATTCTCTGATGTGCAGTGGAACTGATGTAGAGATAAACGGCACTTTGTTTCCCCCAAACTACTGGTCTTGGTGTTGGAGGTATTGAAGTGCTATTTTAGATAATACCATACCATACCAATCCAATTTATTTATAAAGCACTTAAAACAGCAACAAGGCCAACCAAAGTGCTGTACAATAGAAACAAATAAGCAAAGCGGACAAGAAAACATCAACTAAAAATATAGATACAAATAGCAGCAGATAATTAAATGGCCAATAGTACTGTATAGACAGGATGAAAACAAATCACACTCTGTGTTAAAGGTTAGGGAATAAAAGTCGGTTTTCAAGTGAGACTTAAAGACTGAGTGTGGGAGCCTGCCAGACACTCAGTGGCAACTCATTCCACAGTCTTGGACCTGCAACTGAGAAAGCCCTGTCACCTCTGAGCTTACGACAAGTTTCTGGAACTGAAAGAAGCATCTGGCCTGCTGACCTCAGAGAGTACGGTGGGACATATGGCTGCAGAAGATCAGTGAGACAAGATGAGGCGGAACTGTTCAGAGATTTAAAAACATACAAGAGTATTTTAAACTGGATCCGAAGGTGAATGGGTAGCCAGTGCAGGGAGGCTAAAACTGATGCAATGTGCTCTCTATGGCCTGTAATATAACAACAACAACAACAACAACAACAACAACAACAACAACAACAACAACAACAACAACAACAACAACAACAACAACAACAATAATAATAATAATAATATTATAATGGTAGGGGAAACACTGCACTATAAATCCATTTATTACCATCTATCTCTGCATGTTGTTTATCTCTGGACTTTTTGGGGGGGACTGTAGCTACTTCCCTATACTTTCAGCTATCCAGTTAAATTGTTCACCTTGTTCAGGACATTAGAGCCAGAACTTTATTTTTTTGTAACTGTTACGCCATATGAATTGCATAACACTAACATTTTTTTCTCAATGTAACAAATATAGAACTTAAACATGATGTTTTTAGAAACTACTTTGGCATACTTGCTTCATCTTCACCTTATATGTAATGTTTTGCTAGTACAGTACCAGCATTTAGCTACTTTTCCACTTATTTTAGTGTTGTTGGTTATCACTTTTAGATACTGTTTATTGTATTTGGTTTTGACTTTGAGCCAGAGATGCGCACAAGTCTCTGTGTTCAAGTCCAAGTCAAGTCTCAAGTCTCTGAGGCACAAGTCCAAGTCAAGTCTCACGATTGTAGCAAGCGCTCTCAATACGATGCATGGTGTCCAGACTGCTTAGAAGAACCATGCATTTCATTATCTACAGTATTTAAGTATTAGTACAGTAGTCCCTCGTTTATTGCGGGGGATCCATACCCTGAAGCCCCGCGATGGTACTGTTTAGCTGATTTACATTTTTGGCTATGGTGTTGCAGGTTTTCACTTTTAAATACTGAATTTAGTTGGAATCTGTTTTTTTTCCTAGCTCACTACAGTTTTGCTAACTCGCCTTTAGCTACTGTTTTGATGATTGTTCCGTTTAGCTATAGTTTAGCTGGTTTGAGCCTTTAGCAACTGTTATGCTATTTTTTGCTTTAGCTACTGTTTTGTTAGATTTTGCTTTGAGCTTCCATTTGCTAGTCTTAGCTTCAAGGTGCTGTTTTGCTGGTTTATGTCTTTAACTACTGTTGGGTTAATTTCTGCTTTCTTTTAGCTATTGTTTTGCACGTCTTTGGTTTGAGCTACTGTTTTGTTGATCTTAGCTTTAAGAAGCTGTTTTGCTGGCTACTTTAAGCTTTTATCAACCATTTTACTGGTCTTATGGTATAGGTTCTTTTTTTTTTACTTTTAGCTTATGTTTTGCTAGTTTTAGCTTACAGCTACTACTGTATTCTGTTGGATTAACGTTTTAGCTACTGTTCTGTTATTTTAGTTTTTAAGTACAGTTTTGCTGGCATAGACTTTTAGCTACAGTTTTACTAATCTTAGCTTTGGTTCTGACTGTTTTACCTTAAATTCAGTTTCAGACTTTCAGTACTCTGCGTTCATTCTGCAGTAGCACTGGTCTCAGATTTTGTTATCAAATGTTCACCTGTTGCTTTTTTCCCTCTGGTTACTAGGCAACTACAGCCAACTGATCCTGGCCCTGTGGTCAGTCCAAAAAGCCAGATGCTGAAAACACCAGCAGCTATGACTGTCTCACACCCAGAGATGACAACAAATTTAACAGATGACAAAGAAATACAATTTTACCTCGACTATTCACATGTAAAATTACATGAGCTAACACATGATGGTAGGGCTGGGCGATATGGAAAAAAATCATATATCACGATATGGACTTTTTTTATATCACGATAACGATATATATCACGATATAAAAAAAATTGGTCCAAATTTTTCCTGTACACACACTCTGTGTGTACAGGAAAAATTTAGACCAAAGTTTTTTATTTTATTTTTTATTTTATTTTACTACAGATACAGTTACAATTATAAGAATGTGAACAAAAAGAACAAGGAAATTTGGACCAAAGTAGAAACTTTGGTCCAACTTTGGACCTACTTTGGTCCAAATTTTTCCTGCAGGTGGCGGTAAAACAACGGCTGCTAATAAAACCCACGAAGAAGAAATCCGCTCTGACTGGAATCTGGAGTAAACAAGGCAAAGAAACAGAAAAGAGAAAATGTTGCGTTTGATTCCGGTTCTGTTGTGTCTCTGGTCTGTTTTGTATTGGTTAACTGGACCCGAGTTCGGACTCGGTTGGACTTCGTGTCCTCTGGACCCATTTTGTCTCCGAGTTTCAGCGGAGCGAAATAATGGAAGCTAACAAGGTGAGCTTCCCCCTCTTTTTGGTAAAAGTTCTTCTTCTTGGGCTGCCTGTGCAGCTGTTTTCTCCTTGTTGAGACACCGGCTTCATGCGCCTGCGGCTCTGTTGCTCTCGAGTTTAACAACGTAAAGCATGTGTCGCAAACCCGCGCGTGCGTCAAACATAAAGCAGCGCCGTCATCTCGCAAAACCACAATATGAAGCTTCTTTGCGACAGTTATTTTTTTATTCTTATTTATCACGATAGAGACGATAGAAGGAAAGTAGCACAATAGACACGTTTCTATCGTCCCCACGATATATATCGTCATATCGCACATCCCTACCCGTAACCATGATACGATTTAGCCCTTAAAGTAGATACGGTTCAGCCCTTAATCACGATGAGTCCACCCTTTACCACGAAACGATTCAGCCCATAGCCACAATAAGCTTTAGCCATTACACATGATACCATTCAGATTCTACCTGGGTTATTGAGCATGCATCAGGGTATGATACGATTCAGCTCTTAACTACGATATGATTCAGCCCTTAACCACGATATGATTCAGCCCGAAACCACGATATGATTCAGCCCGAAACCATGATACGATTTAGCCCTTAAAGTAGATACGGTTCAGCCCTTAATCACGATATGAGTCCACCCTTTACCACGATACGATTCAGCCCATAACCACAATAAGCTTTAGCCCTTACACATGATACAGTACGATTCAGATTCTACCTGGATTATTGAGCATGCATCAGGGTATGATACGATTCAGCTCTTAAATACGATATGATTCAGCCCGAAACCACGATATCATTCAGCCCGAAACCACGATATGATTCAGCCTGAAACCACGATACGATTCAGCCCGAAACCACAATATGATTCAGCCCTTAACCAAGATACGATTCAGCCCTTAACCACGATACGATTCAGCCCTTAACCACTATACGATTCAGCCCTTAACCACTATACGATTCAGCCCTTAACCAAGATACGATTCAGCCCTTAACAAGATACGATTCAGCCCTTAACCAAGATACGATTCAGCCCTTAACCAAGATACGATTCAGCCCTTAACCACAATACGATTCAGCCCTTAACCACTACACGATTCAGCCCTTAACCACTACACGATTCAGCCCGAAACCACAATACGATTCAGCCCTTATACACGATACGATTCAGCCCTTATACACGATACGATTCAGCCCTTATACACGATACGATTCAGCCCTTATACACAATACGATTCAGCCCTTATACACGACACGATTCAGCCCTTATACACGATACGATTCAGCCCTTATACACGATACGATTCAGCCCTTATACACTATGCAATTCAGCCCTTATACACAATGCGATTCAGCCCTTATACACGATGCGATTCAGCCCTTATACACGATACGATTCAGCCCTTATACACGATACGATTCAGCCCTTATACACGATACGATTCAGCCCTTATACACGATACGATTCAGCCCTTATACACGATACGATTCAGCCCTTATACACGATACGATTCAGCCCTTATACACGATATGATTCAGCCCTTATACACTATGCAATTCAGCCCTTATACACAATGCGATTCAGCCCTTATACACGATGCGATTCAGCCCTTATACACCATACAATTCAGCCCTTATACACGATGTGATTCAGCCCTTATACACGATGCGATTCAGCCCTTATACACCATACGATTCAGCCCTTATACACCATACGATTCAGCCCTTATACACGATGTGATTCAGCCCTTATACACGATGTGATTCGGCCCTTATACACGATGTGATTCGGCCCTTATACACGATGTGATTCGGCCCTTATACACGATATGATTCGGCCCTTATACACGATGTGATTCGGCCCTTATACACTATGCGATTCAGCCCTTATAGACGATGCGATTCAGCCCTTATACACGATACGATTCAGCCCTTATACTGTAAACAATACGATTCAGCCCTTATACACGATACGTTTCAGCCCTTAACCACAATACGATTCAGCCCTTTAACCACAGTATGATTCAGCCCTTAACCACGATAAGATTAAGCCCTTAACCACGATACGATTCAGCCCTTAACCACAATACGATTCAGCCCTTATACACGATGTGATTCAGCCCTTATACACGATGTGATTCAGCCCTTATACACAATACGATTCAGCCCTTATACACGATGTGATTCAGCCCTTATACACGATGTGATTCGGCCCTTATACACGATGTGATTCGGCCCTTATACACGATGTGATTCGGCCCTTATACACGATGTGATTCGGCCCTTATACACGATGTGATTCGGCCCTTATACACGATGTGATTCGGCCCTTATACACGATGTGATTCGGCCCTTATACACGATACGATTCAGCCCTTATACACGATACGATTCAGCCCTTATACACGATACGATTCAGCCCTTATACACGATGCGATTCAGCCCTTATACACGATGCGATTCAGCCCTTATACACAATACGATTCAGCCCTTATACACGATGTGATTCAGCCCTTATACACGATGCGATTCAGCCCTTATACACAATACGATTCAGCCCTTATACACAATACGATTCAGCCCTTATACACGATGTGATTCAGCCCTTATACACGATGTGATTCGGCCCTTATACACGATGTGATTCGGCCCTTATACACGATGTGATTCGGTCCTTATACACGATATGATTCGGCCCTTATACACGATGTGATTCGGCCCTTATACACGATGTGATTCGGCCCTTATACACGATACGATTCAGCCCTTATACACGGTACGATTCAGCCCTTATACACGATGTGATTCAGCCCTTATACACTATGCGATTCAGCCCTTATACACGATGCGATTCAGCCCTTATACACGATACGATTCAGCCCTTATACTGTAAACAATACGATTCAGCCCTTATACACGATACGTTTCAGCCCTTAACCACAATACGATTCAGCCCTTTAACCACAGTATGATTCAGCCCTTACACGATGTGATTCAGCCCTTATACACTATGCGATTCAGCCCTTATACACGATGCGATTCAGCCCTTATACACGATACGATTCAGCCCTTATACTGTAAACAATACGATTCAGCCCTTATACACGATACGTTTCAGCCCTTAACCACAATACGATTCAGCCCTTTAACCACAGTATGATTCAGCCCTTAACCACGATAAGATTAAGCCCTTAACCACGATACGATTCAGCCCTTAACCACAATACGATTCAGCCCTTATACACGATGTGATTCAGCCCTTATACACGATGCGATTCAGCCCTTATACACAATACGATTCAGCCCTTATACACGATGTGATTCAGCCCTTATACACGATGTGATTCGGCCCTTATACACGATGTGATTCGGCCCTTATACACGATGTGATTCGGCCCTTATACACGATGTGATTCGGCCCTTATACACGATGTGATTCGGCCCTTATACACGATGTGATTCGGCCCTTATACACGATGTGATTCGGCCCTTATACACGATACGATTCAGCCCTTATACACGATACGATTCAGCCCTTATACACGATGTGATTCAGCCCTTATACACTATGCGATTCAGCCCTTATACACGATGCGATTCAGCCCTTATACACGATACGATTCAGCCCTTATACTGTAAACAATACGATTCAGCCCTTATACACGATACGTTTCAGCCCTTAACCACAATACGATTCAGCCCTTAACCACAATACGATTCAGCCCTTTAACCACAGTATGATTCAGCCCTTTAACCACAGTATGATTCAGCCCTTAACCACGATAAGATTAAGCCCTTAACCACGATACGATTCAGCCCTTAACCACAATATGATTCAGCCCTTACTCATGATATGATTTAACCCATTATCACGCTAAGATTTAGACCTTAATCATGAAATAATTCAGCCTTTAATCACAATATGATTTAACCCTTACACAAAATATAATTCAAGGCTTACTCACAATATATTTTAGCTTTTAATCACAATAAAATTTGCAATATAATTCAGCCATTAGTCATGATACAATCCAACCCCAATCACTATATAGTTTAGCTCTTGCCCATTACTCAGTTCAACCTCTAATCACTATACAGACCTAAACAATCACAAGATTTAGCCCTAAATCACAAAGAAGTTTAGCCACTAAACACAATGTTGTTCATCATAATACAATTCAACATTTAATATATAGATTTTATTTTGACGTGTAAATATGTAACTACTCATCTGTTAGCAACATCCTGAATAAATTACAACCAACTTAATTAGGCTGTGTATACACTGAACAACTGAGCATATATTTTAATTCTGCTTGCATCTGAGATCTACTAGCTGTCATGTGAACGTATCACGCTGTCTGTATTTGATGGGACGTGACGAAGAGCGAATCCCACCACTCTCAATCAAACGCCTCATTCCAAACATAAAAGTCGATGATGATAATGAGGGTCTTACAAAATTTATGAAGAGGAAAATTACTGCCGCAGTTAGATGATGATCTAAGCTCTCATCAGTCGAATATTGAGTCTTCAATTTCAAACAGCAGCAGATGTTTGTTTTTCTTTCTGACACATAAAACAGTGTGATTTTCAATGTAAGAGAGTTTTTAATACATGAAGAATGCACTATACACCAGTTATGGAAATGACACTGTGCACACTGGGATGTTGGGATGTTTCACACATTTTCCCCGGACCTGATTAACTGGGTTTTCTGATGAGCTAATTATTTATGAGAATTAGTGTGCTGCTGCATGAGAGCAGTGCAGCGTGGTGGTTCAAAAAAGTTTTGGATACTGAATTTAGATTAGTGCCCTTCTTTCAGATAACTCTGTGAGGAATAGGCAACCGATAAAACCAAATTGTTACCAGTTAGAGAAAACAATGAAAACCAGTGTTGCACAACGTCTCTCTGACCGCTGAGCAACAGTCACAAGTGTCCAAAAATAAATAAATACAATTAACATTTTTCTTCCAAGAACGTGATGCAAATGTACATTAATGGTGCAATAGACACAGTACAGTATGTGTATTTAGGACTAAATTTACCAGGAGTTTAACAAGCATTTGCATAACATACACAAATATGTCAGTTCAGTGGCTATTTGAACATTTTTCTAAAACTTTTTGTCTCCTGCTTGTCGCCACAGTTGCGACTTTGGGTGAATAAAATTCTTCTCATCCAGAGTTCTTTAGTTGAAAAAAACAAAAAACAACCTCTACTGAAACAGGCTTCAGGTACAGAGACATGCGCTGCTGCTCTTTCGGCTAGTCGGGGATCTTTTCATAACCTCCAATTGGTTGATCCATTTCAACATGGCGGTAAAGCAGAGCTCATCCATGATCACAGTTTCCACTTTATATTTAATAATATGTTACAGTAGCAGAAACAAGTCCTGGGATGCGTTGATCAGTGTAAAAAAAAAAAAGTGCACAGACAGGAAAAGCATGTAAGAACTTGATGTGTCGCTAACAGGTGCCGATTTGAAAAAGCAAAACAAAAACTGTTCTGTTGGTCACTTTAATTTGCTCATTTTAACTAGACTTCGATTCTCAAAAAATCCTACCAAGCCCTAATCTACAATGGGCGAGATATTGTTTACCCTTTTCACAGAACTCCACTTAAAAATATCCCAATTATCCATTTAAATCAAAGTAGTGTCAAAGTCGGTTATAGAAGGGAGCCAAAATTTAAACCTTGGTCCAAACTAAGGGCCTATTTTAGTCGATAAGTTAACTCGAGTCCGATACCCAACATCTCGTCTTGGTTGCAGTTCATCCACAAAAGTTCAGTCAGTCTCATTTAACGTCCTCTGTTGCTCTTTTCCACGTTAAAATTAAAATACTGACTTTAAAAGTTAGCCAACTGTCATGAAAAGTCTGCACTAAAAAAAAATCAGTTATTAAAGCAAAACGGCAAGCGACAAAAATAGTTTACACTGAAAACTTCCCTCATCTTGGGGGGCCAGATCAAATGTTCACAAGGGCCATGGCCCACGGGCCTTGAGTGTGACAAGTGATCTAAGATCTCAAACCTTAAAGACCGTGTAAAGTGAAATTAGATTTGTGTTTTTAGTTCATCACATGGCATAAATATGTGTTATTAATCACCCATATAAATCTGACTGATTAAAAACATTGTTTTCCTTATAAAATTAAGTGTCAAAAATCATGAAAATACATTATTTTCCCTTAGTCTGGAACTGTGGGGGCGTGTCAGCAGTGGGCGTGGTTTCAGCGCAGCACTGCAGCTCAGAGAGCAAGTAGGAGGACTCTCTCGCTCAGAGCTGAACTGTGTGGAGGAGGAAGACAGGTTCATCAGTAAACCTGCTCTGTTTGCTCCTTTTTCCAAGAGTTACGCTGTTTTTAGTGCACAAACAACTCTGGTTTTATTTTTAAAGTTGAGGACGCAACTATAATTCATAACTCCGCTGTTATGTGTTTAGAAGATGAGCGGACTCGCGCGGCTGCACCGGTCCGACCCGACACATCGCATGCGGGGGCTGTGTTGGTGATTAAGATAAAGAGGGCTGTGTTGGTGATTAAGATAAAGAGTAATCACGTTGATAACTAAGTATGCAATGGACCTGTCGCATTTTCTTAGCAAAAAAGGAGCTTGTGAACTTGTAGGGCACAGGCTTAGCAATAAAAAAAAGAAAGAAAGAAAAGAAACAGGAAAGGCGGCGGCGGTGTCCGGAGGCTGAGGAGGGAGACGGTCAGTAGCAGGTGCCCTGACCATTAAAACATCCTGGGAAGATGCAGGAACGAGGCATAATTGATTAGCTAGCTAACAATGAACAAAATATCTATGCTATTGCTATCTGATGCTATCTGCGAGTCGCGAGTGAACGGCTCCACCCATGCGAAGAACAATTTATATGACTGGAGCAGCAGGGGGTAGGGCTATACTAATGAGGACCGCGTGACGAAACGCGGTCCCGTTTAAAACACGCCTAAAAAATCCTGAAACACACATGTCTTTATACACAGTTTCATGTATAACTTCAAAATTAATTGAGCTACAATTTTGAGACTTTTTACTCATTTACAACATTACAATTATCACATTTATAATGTTTATTTAAGAAAATGTTGAAATTCACTTTACACGGTCTTTAAAGCTAACCCTGAGTCATTGTTGATAATAGTGCAGCGTGTTCCGTAGTTTGACTGTTCCAATGGCATTATACAGTATTCATGATCCTACAGTAGTTCTATAGTTGGCTGTTCATGAAAAGAGGGAGGGGAAGTGTTATTTTTGGGCAGGGGCTCCCGGGAGGAGTTGTCTGTCTGGCGTGGCTGTGGCCTCCAACTAACAAAAGCTATTAAAATAAAAACGTTCCTACTTTGTTGAGCGTCATCTGTGGTATAAATTACAATGCATGGGTAGAGAAGGCGTTGCAGTGGTGTCAGAAGTGGGATTATGACATGCACACCTGCCTCTCTTCGTCACCCACGCGGAAGAGAGGCAGGTGCCCCAAGATGGACAGTCAGTGGGTTGGACCACGTGTGCAGTCCTGGAGCGATTGGGGGAAGTTGTTTATCGGGTTGAGTTGCCTCCACGAGGACGCAGGGTAGCTCTGCACCGAGACACAAGGGCATCGCTGCTCCTCAGGACACAGGTCGGGACGAGGGAGTACCAACCGCACTGTCTCCTGCGGAGGGGAGTGCTACTAGCAGTCCGGCACACACTGAAGGAGGGCAGGAGGGATCTCCACAATCAGGGGCAGAGCAGCATGTGCGGGTCATGACCCCACAGCGCCCCAGACAGCAGCAACAATTCCCACAGAGGTTCAGAGACTTTGTCCTGGGGTTGAGAACTCTACTATGGGGGAAAAATGTAGCATGTTCCATAGCTGAACTGTTCCAATGGCATTTCTATATTCATGTTCCTACAGAAGTTCTGTAGTTGGATGTTCACAAAAAGAGGAAGGGGGGGTATTTTGGGGGGGAACTCCCGGGAGTTGTCTGTTCGGTGTGGCTGTGGCCTACAACAGTTATTAAAATAAAAATGCTCCTACTTTAACGAGAGTCATCTGTGGTATAAATTACAACGCACGGGTAGAGAAGGCAAAACAATATATTTTTATAATTATAACAATTATTAGTATGCCACAAACCGAGGACAAACGGCCTAAAGATGGAACAAAAATAAGCCATTGTTTATCTGTAATTAAAATGACAGGTGCTCTGCAGTGGTTCCCAACTCTGGTCCTTGAGGAACACCATCCTGCATGTTTTAGTCGTTTCCCTGCTTTGACACGACTTGAATAAACGGGACTAGCAGGCTTCTGCGGAACTTGCGGAAGCAATCAAATCACTGAATCAGGTGTGTTGGAGCAGGGAAACAAGTACGCAGGATGGCGTTCCTCAAGGACCAGAGTTGGGAACCCAGTTGAGCTAACTTTTGTCAGGTTCTGTGGCGACAATAAACTCAGATTAATGAGTAACTTTGAAAATTAACCGCCTACGAGGCTGCCAGCTCCAACATGTCACTTCAACAAGTCAGTTTTATGTCTGGTGGAGGAGCACCGGAGCACGTTGACCCACTCTCACCCTTACGAGTGACCCGGCCAGCAGGCGAGCCTTATGGGCAGGAAACTCCACGGTCTGACCGTGGCCTCCGGACACCCCGCTCCTCCTGCCCCTTTCTGGTTCCAGTCCCACTCAATAACTTCCGGTTAACACAACTTGTCACACAACATGAGTGACTAAACAGTGTTAAATGACCTTTTGAGTGTGTATTAATCGAATAAGGACTTTTCTTTCACAGTTTAAGAGTTCGCGTCAAGTCCGCCGCCGCAGGTTTTCTGTGACCTGCAGAGCCTCGGAGCACCACCCGGTGTTGTGTCGAAATTTGTTGCCACACCTGTCAAAGTCTATTTAATTTCCGGCCATCGTGGGCAAGTTTTTCCCCTGGAAAAAAAAAAGTCCAAAATGTTGCCACAGAAAATTTTAAAAATCCCAGAATATGTACATGATGACGTAACGGATCAGCTGTGCAGGTTTCACGCGTGTCATTTTCAGTAGCGCCGCCAGAAGGGGGGCCATCTGATTAGTTTCCCCAGTGGCCCCCCCAGAATTTTTTTTTTTTTGTACTTCATTGTGTGTGTTGCCTGTTTGTTTGGACAGCACTTTGGATGGCCTTGTCATTGTCACTGTTTTAAGATGACTTGTGTAGTGATACACCTAGCCTCTGATATTTCTGTCTTGACCTTCAAGTACACCTCTCTACACCTCTCTGAATCACTCAGTGTTACACTTGCTTGAACCTCAAGGAGACAGATGGACACTTATATATTTTAACAATTATTATGAATTAATGGACACTAATTAATCAGATTGAACTTTCTCTTTAATGTCTGTTAATTCAGAATTGATCAAACAGTATTTTTGTCATTTCAATGATGATTTTACTAAGCTGGTATATTTTAAATATGACAAAGTTAAGAGAACATCTCAGAATGATCATGCTTTAAACTGTCATGCTCTATGCAGAATAAGTGTTTAAAGTTGAATGAACAATCCGTCTATTTGTTTGAACTGTTTTTGGAACGAAAGAGAAGTTCTAGACATAACTTAATCTTCGGTCTCCCGTCCGTTCTAAAAACAATTCATCTGTGCTTAAACAGAGAGTGCTCTGTTTTCACACCTGCCTTTTGTTTTGTCTCCGTGCTGGGACTCAGTTCTCAGCACTCACTGAGTTTTTGAGTTCTCGGGGAGAAGGGAAGACGCACGGACGTTTTTCTCCAAGCTGATGTACGTTCCGGCCAGGCACCAAAGGCCCACGTCTTCAGCAAAGGTTCAAACAGCACGTCAGCTGTGAACCACTTCGAGTGTCACAGCTCCAAGCGGTGACACTCTTTCTGAAGTTATCTTGAACAAAACCAGAACCAGGCATCACTCTGGGAGGCCGACGCAGACTTCACGAGACCGTGGCAAGATGAAAGTGGTCGCCTGTAAAACGCAGCAGCCTGCGCGTCTGGCTTGACTAATTTACCGGAGTTGAGACAGGATCATCTTCACGAAGGTAAAAGTGTTTCATCACGGGACGGACGTCCAGCCGAAACCAAGCAGAGGGTGCCATCACTGGTTAAACATCTCAAGATAAGATTCAACCATTTCATTTCAATCTTTTATCTTTCCTCCTTAAACTCCTCCTTATGTTTATTTTCATCATGGTAAACTTTAAGTAATGTGCCAACAGAAAGGTCCAACTGTCTGTTTGTTTTAATTTGAATTCTTGTCAACGTAGTTATTAAATCAGAGCTAATATCGATACAAATGTTTTAATGTAATTCTTGTGATAGTTTCAATAAAAGGTCTATATTTTTGGTAGACCAATATAAATTGAAGTCTAAGCGTGAAATTACATTTCTTGTCTAATCACAGTAAAAACAACTTAGTATCGGAAAAAGGAAGAACTCGCTCTTTGGTGGCAGTTTGTGCAAGATTAAAGTCTGCTAAACTGCGCATCTACAATAATAGTAAATCAGTAAGTGTTTAAATACCTTACTCTACATTTATTACTATTATTAATCTATTACAATTGGTGGCTCGTACGAGTTCCTGGAACGTTTATTAAGTTGTTTTGTGTAGCTTGTTGTTACGGTGTTTGTTGGCATTAGTTTACATCCTGGTTTTGGGCTTGTAAGAATAGTTTTGGCTGGTGAGTGTCCGGGAGTTGCTAAAAGTGGCATTGTCTGGATTATTTTCCCGTTAGAATTATTTGTTCATTCACATTTGAACGTATGCTTGGAGCGGGTGCGTGATAAATGTTTTGTCTGTGCTTGTGAGACGTTTCATTACGTGTCACGAGGCTGCATGCATCTTTCATTGTTGTGACCGCCGAGTCACGATCCTGTTTCATTCTATTACATCTGCGGTTTATTGTTGAAGGTCTGTTTCACATATATGCTGCTCCATTAAGTGCCTTTTTCTGTTACAACGTGTTTGCCGAGGTACGGGAAAACCCTCTCCGCTAGTTTGGACCGGACTGTGTTCTGGTTCCGTTCGACGTAAAGTCCGTTTGTTGTACACAGTTAGAGTGCTGCCTCCCCTGGGGGCGTGAGAGCTAGCGTGGTTGTGTTTGAGCTCATTGACAGTATTTTCTGCGGTGTAAAAATGCGTTTATTTTGTGAAAGAGGAGTCTAGAACCTTGGGTCGAGCTATAAGCTAACGGTACCGAGACAAGATGGCTGCTTAAAACGCTGTGATTGGTCCATTGTGTGTCGCGTTCAAGAACGTTGGTTTCTGTAGACTCTGGTTGTCAGATTCATTTTTGCACACATTTCTGACAGTTTATTTGTGTTGTTTGAGTTCTATGCACGTAATATCGTCGAAGACTGGCTTGACCGCGGTGTTTTGCGGTATTTATGACTGTTTTAGGACGTTAAAAAGTCCGTTCCTCGCTAGAGTTCAAAAGACCGCAGGTCCGTGAACGCACCGCTCGAACGGCACGTCGCCTGTGGGCGGCGTTAGGTTTGGAAGACACAATTTCCCATGAACACTTGGGTTTTAGAACTACAGTTCTGTCTTCGCTGTGATTGGTCGATTACGCTGTATGTGTTGACGCATGCGCAGTGGGTGAAGCCCCGCTCCTCGTCACTTTCACTTCACAGCTTATCTCAGACGAGTTTCCGTGCTTGTTTGTCCATTACTGTCATTAAAAAGACTGTTTAATCGCGGTGTTTTTGAGATTTTAGTGGGTGGACAGAGCCGGTTGCTCTGAAAAACTGCCGATCGCCATGTGACCAGGTCACGTGACACCGATTTTGCCGGTTTTATGAGGACCGACCTTATTTCTTTAAACGCAGTTTAAAGGGTTTCACAGTCAACCGATTTTGCTCACATGATTTCGTTTTGTGAGCCTGGGTTCTAGAGCTTATCACGTTACGCTTTAGATCTGTCTGATTGATGCTTTTCATCCGTGTTGGATGTCTGTGTGGGCTGAAAGCTACGGCTGCGCTCACTGGTGATAACAGCGCCTCTATAGCGGTCAGATAGAGAAATTACAGTCGCTGTGATAAACTCACTTCCAGCGCTGTGACCCCTGCTGGTTACATTAGAAGACGCAGTCTTCCTGTAATGTGTACATGGTAACTGTTCCTGTTTTAAACGGGAAACATTTTGAGAATATTGTACTCACAGCACACTTTAATTTGATTTTCACATATAATCAAATGTTGATGGCAGAACAGTTACACAGATTTAATACAGACATGTCTGTTGTTGATAAAATTTGACACTTTTATCATTGATTCTGTGCAAAACATACTGTCTGTTTTTATTTTTATTTTAAACTGCAAGTTTAAAATATCACACATGAGGCTTCTTTTGTTTTGATTTTCACAAAAATCTCACAACGACAGCCGTTTTTGTTTGACATTGTCACAGGTCGACAAATTACTAAACATCACTGACTTATTTCATTTAACATCTTGGATGTTTTCTGAGCAGCTCATACACTTTGCATATTTGCAAGCTGCGATATGAGACCCACTTTATTTGATTTTTCACAGAACATCAGTACACAGATGGACGTTCAAACAGGTGAACCACCTGAGGGGGGCTCCTCTCCTATCTATCCTAGATGGATGGATGGGGGCCTTGGGATTCCTGCCCGTGCTCCACGCATTTTGGGGGAATCTGCCTTTTCGTATGCTAATTACTTAGCTGCTAAGAACGTCCGTCAGGATAAGTGGGAAAATCCCCTGTCATTCTACGACAGGCTAATCTCGGTCTACTCCGGGGGCAAACCTGTTCCTGGATTAGAGGAAAAAGTGGAGTTTAAACGTCTTTTCATTATGAATCTTATGCCTTTTCAAATGAAATGTGTTCATTTCAAGGTTGATTGCAAAAAAGATTCCATGGAAGTGATAAGACAATATGCTGCGTCAGTTTTTGAGGCCGAAATACAACCTAGGATACCATCAGAGGGTTGTACAGGTCAAAAGGTCACATCCCACTCGCAGGAAGTAGTAGAGGTTCCCTCTCCTTCAAAGTGCGAGAGGTCACAGGTTTTTCATAATAACATACATCAGCATGGTGCTACGAGCTGTAGGAGTTCTGAACCCCCTGCCCCTCAGGTTGAAATCCTTGAGAGGAGCAGAGAACCACACAAGGTAGGTGTTCGCCCTCCAGATGAACCCAGATGGTCCGGATCGAACCAAAAGAGTTCTCTCATGGATCTCACTGTGGGTGAACTTCGAGAGATGTTGATGTCTGGGTACCGTGACCCTTTGAAAAGTGGTCTGTCCCGACATGTGCTCCCGAGAAGCGGCCCTCCTGCCCCTGCCCCGCTCGAGACATGCAATGAGTCACACATGCTCCAGATTATGGAAACGGCGCCTCCGCGCGAGAACGTGACTGAGGTTGTGAGTTGTTTGTCAAATGATTTGAATGTTACAGTGGTTGACCATGCTGACACATCGTATGACGTTGTCCTTGATGTTAACACAAACAACTTTGTTCATCCTGATGTAGCGACGCGCAGCACTGTCTTTTGCAACAACTCGGTGCACACAGTTGACATCAACAACGTCAACACTGACATAAATGCTGACAGCAAACAAATTGCTGATGATCAGCGTCCTGAAAGTCCAGATGCTGACAGCAAGCAAATTGCTGAAAATCCACATCCTGAAGGTCATGAGGCAGACAGCCATCATGATGCTGACAGCGACGATGATTACACAGACAGAGTCACACGTACACAGACACGTGTGGAAAAACCTGAACGGTTTCTGTGTCACTTTGTACGAAGGGGTAAAGCTAAGAGAGCTTACCTCCCACTCACATTGGAAGGGGTCCTAGAGCAAGAAGCGCTCCTGGTTAGCGGCTCAGACGTGTCTACCATGTCAGCCGAACTGTTTGAGGAGCTAAGGACCGCCGCTAACGATGTTGACAGGCAAATACCCTTTGTGAAATACACTTATGGTGAACAAGAAGGCCTCGCAAAGACGAGAACAACCCTAATAGCCATGGTTCACATGCAGATTGGCGAGATGTCACTATACCACCCGGTATATGTGTCTGAACTTGACTCACTCCGGGCTCCATTTGTGGTTGGCCAAGATTTTATAAATCGCTTTGAAGCGATTATAAATTATGGCAATCAGACAATGTGGGCCACAGTGAGCAGTCCACTGCCATTCAAGGTGCCTCCCCAAGGTCAGGACACTGACTGTCTAACAACAGGTACCGCTAAGGTCACATTGGATTCCCCAACCGAGACCACAAGCCCGGTAAGTGAACCTTCATATACAGGTGAGACAGAGGAGACTCAACAGGTGGACCAGACTCTGGCCCATCACGAGGACCTCCTCTGCGAGCTGACACCTTCAGCACTCCCTGACCACTTCCTACCACAGGTAGATGAAGGTGTGGAGATCCAAGAGTCCCACACCGATGACGCTGTACTGTCCTGTGGGACAGGTAATTCGGCATACAGCCAAGTTTTCAGTGAAGTCTTGGTTCGAGGACATCTGAGTCCAAAAAGTGACAGTCTACAACACTCTGACAGTCACTTGGACTTCATTGTTACAGATTTTGAGGACCCCTCCTCAAACAAAAGGGGGGCTGACTCACACTTCCTACCACAGGTAGAAGACGGTGTAAAGATCCAAGGATCACACACCGAGAACGCTGTACTGTCCTCTGGGACAGGTAATTCAGTTATCAGCCAAGCGTTCAATGAAACCTTGGTTCAAGAGCATTTGAATTTAGAACTACTCAGAGATGACATAGTTCTTACAGGCTCAAAGAGCACCTCTTCATTCATGAAGTGGAATGACATACATCACAACGACAGAGACACGCCTGCGACGGCGCCGACAGTTGTGACACACCTGCATTACGCAGAAAGAGGTAAACGTACAGAGGTACGTTGGCCGAAACCTATAAGGTTCCTGCACAAGGTGCCCAATAAACTGCGCGAACGGCTTAAACTAAACAATGGCATCCTAACTCGTGCCCATGGACGGACGTCCACACCCGTGCGCGTGGTCCCTCATGACCACAGGGGGGTGATGTTAGGTCATGCCCATGTCAAGGACAAAGATTTCAATAACCCCACAAACGACAAAGATCTCGCAAACTCACAGACTTCATGGGAAAAGAAGGTCGTCCAAGCACAGGATAGTAAATAAGCTTAAACAGTTTAAACTATTCTAGTTGCGAAAAGAAACCGTTCCAACTAGAACTTGGAAACGCTAAGCATAAAACCCACAACAAAAACTGACCTTAACAACCGTTTAAATCTGTAGGATTTAATTGACATCGGTTATAAAGCTAAGAACTGTTTTTCTTGTGTGTGACGTTGGAATCTGACGACCAGAGTGAGTTTGACGTAGTGAAACGTTGTTTTTAGTTGCTTAATTGCTACTTTTGTGTTATTGAAGTTGTTGTTTTCTGAACACTCCCAGCCAATAGAGGTTT
>JBBPBX010020043.1:0-25920 GCA_038048925.1 Garcialebias charrua | reverse complement strand
TTTTTTTTCTCCAATAAAAGACAAACGTAAAATAAGTTGTCCCGAGTGAGATTTGAACTCACTCAAGAAAAGGCTTAGAATTGAAACCCAATGCTCTAACCACTAGACTTCCGGGTATGTTGCATAACGTAGTTCCAGTTTTGCATTTAAGGAATCGCCCCTTAGAAAATCATGGCTACGCCCATGTAAAATATGCCGATTTGTAATCAGTTATTAACAGAAATAAACTCAGTAACACTAACATATACTGTATATCTTTGCAACCTCTGCAGCGGAGCAGCTGTGTGCATCTGGAGGGAGACATCTGTAAAACCAAGCAACGGCAGCAGGACACTTTCCTGTCTCTGTCTAAAACTCTGCCTGCTGCTAAAACAGGCAATCAGTGATTTAGTGGGCGTTGTGAAGCAGCCAATTGGAATTGCCAACTGAGATTGATTAATGTTACACTTTGAGCACGGTTGAGAGTGAAAATGAAAATGCAAATAGTTTTTAGTTTCCTCTAGAGTTCTGCTACAAAATGAGCAGTCTTGATTTAGAAAATGAAAATGATTTAATTTAAATTTTATTTATGAGACAAAAAAGGCAGCTTGACTTTGAAATGAAAAAGCATTTCTGCTATTTCATTTTAATTTTCAAAATTGACATTTCAAAATGAATTTTGGTCACTTTTTACTGGGACATGTTTTGAAAATTAAATGTTAAACGTTATTTTATTTATCTTTTTAATTAATTTACACAATGAGCAGTCTTGATTTAGAAAATGAAAATGATTTAATTTAAATTTTATTTATGAGACAAAAAAGGCAGCTTGACTTTGAAATGGAAAAGCATTTCTGCTATTTCATTTTAATTTTCAAAATTGACATTTCAAAATGAATTTTGGTCCCTTTTTACTAGGACATATTTTGAAAATTAAATGTTAAATGATATTTTATTTATCATTTTAATTAATTTACAAATTGAGCAGTCTCGAAGAAGAAAATGAAAATGCAGTTTGGATTATTCATTTTAAATTTTATTTATGAGTCAAAAAACTGCTTGACTTTGAAATGAAAAAGCATTTCTGCTAATCCCTTTTAATTTTAAATATGAGACACAATGGCTTCCATAGTTTTTGCCTCCCTGCACTGGCATCCTGTGCACTTGAGGATTCATTTTAAAAATTTGGTTTTAACTTTCACAGCCACGGCCAGGCTCGTAAATACATTATTGGCCTTTTGGATCCTTTAACTTCTTATAGGACTCTGAGGTCTTTGAGTCAAATGTTATTGTCTATACCCCGAACCCGTTTTAAAACCCGTGGAGACCGCACTTTTTGGGCGGTGGCTCCGAGCAGTGTTGCCAGATTGGGCGGTTTACCGCCATTTGGGCGGTTTTCACTCTCTACTTAGCGGCTAAAAATAGCTTCGGGCGGGTGGTGATAATTTGGGCGGATTTGGAGTCAGATCGGCGGTTTCTGAGTTAACTATTAAATGAATTTCAAACAATCATTCATCATTATTTCATAGCAAAGCTCCTCTGACCTTTCTCCATCACTGATTGGCTATTGTCATCTGCCAGGGCGATCCCAACAGAGAACTGGTGAGGCAGTTAGTGGACGCCTCGTTGAGTGGGCTGGTCCGTAGCGGCGGTACGTCAGAGCGGCCGCCATATTGGATGTGGCAGAACTGCCGGTCAACTGATAGAAGGAAACGGACTGAACTTCATAAAGCACCGTTTTACAAAGTGTTTTATGCCTGTCATTCACACACACCATGTGAATGACATTTGGACATATATTTGGAAAGCAAACATGCACCAAAGACAACATTTATAACTTTTAAAGTGATTAATAAAAATGTTTATTCCTTACCCACTAAACAGTAGACGTCCAGGGGACGTCGAGGTGACGTCTATATAGAGCCCGTTGGTCGAAGACCAATTCTAGACGTCGCCCCGACGTGCAAACAAGGTCTTTTTTGACGTCTAAATATGACCGCATTTGTACGTCTATGAACGTCAGTTTTGGAGGTGATCTGGACCATGTTCACAGAGTTAAACTTTTAGGACTATAAAAGTGCAGTTAGACAATTGATTTAATAAGAATGTTGTTTTTTAATAACATTTTAATGCATTTCCTCAATTTTTTTTTCTTTTTTTACAAATTAGACTTGTCCGTTGTTTGAGAGTCCAATTCTAGACGTCGCCCCGACGTGCAAACAAGGTCTATTTTTGACGTCTAACCATGACCGCATTTGTACGTCATATGAACGTCAGTTTTGGACGTTATCTGGACCCGGTTCACAGAGTTAAAACTTTTAGGACTATAAATTTGCAGTTAGACAATTGATTTATTAAGATTGTTGTTTTTTAATAACATTTTAATGCATTTCCTCAATTCTTTTTTTCTTTTTACAAATATATATTATTTATTTGAAGAATATAATTATTGTTGTTGTTTGTTGTTGTTTGTTGTTATTCATTCATTCAACCTTTAGGCAGGTTCTCATTCGATCGACTCATTTACAAGAAACCTCATTTATTCCACGACGTCGCGGTCACACATTCATTTCAGTAGGTGGCAGTACTTGTGTTTTTTGCTTTCTGCCATAAAAAAAACAAGAAGAAGAACTTCGGAACGGCGGAGGTCACGTGATCATTCCAACCAGTCAACACCTCTCTTGTTGAACCGCGCTGGCTTGAAGAAAACCAACCAACCGTTGTTTTCTCTCTGTGCTGATGTGCTACATGCTACTGTGATCTATCAGAGCTCAACTGTGTTCAGTTCATTTGTCACGGAACTCCTGCCCTAAACTTGCTGCAATCCATTCAGAAGTTGAAGGTAATTGGTTCTGTTTTATAGCTTTGTTCTCTTGAATTCTGTGGTCACGACGTACATGTAGCTAACAGCTAAGCTACATTGTGCTAAGGTAAGCTAACTTGTGTCTACGACTGCGGCAGACGATGTAAAGGAAAATCGAACAGTACAGTTTAGAAAATAAGTTATTCTATCCAAGTAAGCCGTATGCTACGAGTTTTGTTTGTTTCTTTGTTTTGCTTTGAGACTATCGAGGCCTGCACGCGTCTCCATTAACACGCATGTGCTGAGCGGCCAGCGTTGCTGTACAGCTTTGGGCAGCATTTTTGTGAATTTTAGACTGTTGGAAAACTGTATTCGCTACAGTGCTTACTTCCTCCGCGTGTTACAACGCCATCGCGTTCCTGAATGGCTAGGTAATATGCCGTGTCTTTTTTTTCTTCCTTTTGTGTGTGTGCACTGGGAGGGGGTCAGCTGGAAGGTGAAACGTTTCAGCATTAAAAAATAGAAGGAAAAAAACTGTCCAGATGACCTGAATTCAGACCAAAGCTTTTCAGTTGCAAATGAATGAGTAAATATGAAATTTAAAAAAAGCTTTAAAATGTCTCCTTCTATCTAATTTTACTTTGACTAGGCAAAATGAGATAAGTACTGTAAACTACATTCTGACTAATATCTCAGTGAACATGTCGCTCCAGTTGTGTTTATAAACAACTGTTTTTTTCTTTATCTATATATATATATATATATATATATATATATATATATATATATATATATATATATATATATATATATATATATATATATATATATATATATATATATATATATATATATATATATATATATATATATATATATATATATATATATATATATATATATATATATATATATATATATATATATATATATATATATATATATATATATATATATATATATATATATATATATATATATATATATATATATATATATATATATATATATATATATATATATATATATATATATATATATATATATATATATATATATATATATATATATATATATATATATATATATATATATATATATATATATATATATATATATATATATATATATATATATATATATATATATATATATATATATATATATATATATATATATATATATATATATATATATATATATATATATATATATATTTTTTTTTTTTTTGCTTGCTTTTTGCTTCATCTTAATTATTTTGCATCGCTGAATAATCTTTTGTTTTTGTCCTCAGCAAGTGCAGCGCCTCAACCCAAGGACCTGTCAACGCCCAGTGAGTACCGGTATACATTACACTTTAAACCATTGTTTATTTTATCAGGCCTTGCAAAATAAAATTTATTTTATTATTTTTTTCATGGAAAACCGATGCCACTTCCAGATCAGAAATTGGAAGATGGGCATTCCCATTGCCTCAGGATGGTAAGTATTGAACAGTTAGCAGTGAGACACTTGGAAAAAAATGATCAACCACAGCCACCTTGCTGTTGGAGAGATTATAATCAAGAAATGTGTGTTTTTGTTTTATTTTTTCCCCCCAGTGTTTCAGCGTATTCAACTTCTTTGACCTCGGCGATCGCCTACATCCCACCTTTTCAGCTGTGCCAAAGAGGATGGAGACCATGGAGGATTTTGTGAGAGAGGAGCACCTTGTGACTCCAAATTTGCTACCCTGGTAGGTTTTACAAGTCTGGAGGAAAGCCGAGCATAACGGTCCGTGTACATTCAGGCAGTTCGTTTTTTCATTTGAAACAAAAAATGAAAAAATGAAAAAACCACTTGTTTTTTCGTTTATTGAACCAAAACAAAAAAATGGATTACAATCCGTTATCCGATTTCCGATTTTGTGCACAAAACGAAAATGGAAAAAACGGATAACGACGGGTCAGTTTCGATTTTGTAATTTCTTTTATTGACAGCGGATATGACCCGGAAGTTCTCTCTGCCCCGCAAATGTGACGTGTCGAAGCATTTGTGTGCACATTTAAGAGTGTAGAATTCATTTGAGCATATTTACACAGAACAAACTTTGTATTGTTTAAAAAAACTCTTAACGTTGCAGGAAAAACCGGTATACTACGGAGCCCCCCAGGGGACGTGGGGAAAAAAAATCTTGCGTGCCCACGCAAAACTATTGCGACACTGCTGTTCATTGTTCTTTAGTTTTAGCAGGTCGCTTTCGTAAATGAGCCCATGAGGTTCAAAAGATTTACCTGACTAAGGGCCAGTTTACACGGCGCGTATTTTGAGTGTAACCGCTACTTTCTCTTTGCGACTTTGCTTATCGCCTACACGACGCTGCTGGCCCCCCTCGATGACACCGATACTTTTCTGACCCTGCTCTCAAGGTGGAAGTTTTTCGCTGACCCCCCGCTGATAATGTAAACATCTCCCGTGGAGCTTTTGTTATCAACCACATGCGCGCAGCCCGCACGCGCGGACAGTCTGACATTTCACGTGTCACGTTGCAAAATATAACAGTTTAACAATAATAAACAGTATTTATGTTGGCGTGGGAGATGTAAATTTATCTGAACTACAGTATCTATCTGGACTCGTTACATTTTTTAAACAGTGCGTAACGTGCTGTGAAAATGAAGACACCAGGTTTATTTTTTATTTATTTATTTATTTATTCAGCACCAAAGTTTAAACACAAACACTGAGAATTAAACTGAACACACTATTAAAACACGTGAACCGAACTGTAACTACGTTAATGAACTGGACTCTTGCTGTGTTTTCATCTGGACCCATCAGAACCGCAGAACCGTCTGCCTGCTGGAACGACAGCTTCTCCACCTGGCAGAAATAAATAAATAAATAAATAAAAACTCAGTTGTTGTGTGATCAAAGTAAACACAAGCAAACATTATATTAAGAACGTTGATTTACCTGCTGTAAGTCAGCTGTATCACGGAGTAAAGTCCGGTTCTGGTCCACAGTCCACTCAGCGGTTCTGGTTCTGGTCCACAGTCTCAGCGTCTAGTGTGCAGCTTGTTAGATGAAGCGGGTCCCACTGACTCAAATCTGTTGACTCCAAATTCCAGCTTTAACTTGTTGTTAACTTGTTGACAACAACTTGTAGTTAGCTGATTTTAGCCAGAGAGGAAAACAAGACGAGGCAGCTGGTCTGTTTACCTCAGGCAGCGCATGCGCAGTAGTGAAGGTTCCAAAAATCACAGCGCCATCTAAAGGCCTAGCATGGTAACTACAGTGAAATCATGAGGACGGGGGTGGAGGGGGAGAGAGTCGTATCCACAGAATTCGACAGTGTCAACGCAAAACTTTTCACCTAATTAACATACCCAAAACATTCGTTTCCCCCACACAGTGTCCGTGTAAACAGGGCCTAAATAAAGGTTGAATGAGGTAACGCAAAACCTTTTGCTATGAACGGCGGTTCCTTTAAAAGGAATGTGGACCTTCTGTAATAAGCATGTCACGATAGCTCAACTAGTAACGCATCGGTTCGCCACTCCAAACCTCACAGGTTCGACTCCCACTTGGGGCAACAGTTTTTTTATTTTTAGATTTTTTTTTTCATTCATTCATTCAACCTTTATTTATAGATTTATAGATTATTTATTCATTCCAGATTAAAAAAAACACAAGAAAACTATTTACAAAACAACAATAAAAACTTTCAATTATATAATCATTCCTCTTTCTTATTTTGCTTAATGGTTTTTAACTCATCCCTGAAATTCTGACACAGAATCACAAGTTCAAGTGTGAACTGTGTCACAGAATAAACACAATAAAAACATGTATTATCTGCAGCATTGTTGTTTAAAATGGCTCAACATTACGACAATGGAGCAGACAGTACACTCAATTTAATTGAATTTTGAAATCAGCCTTAAATATAAGGATGTCCAGTGTGTGCTGCAGTGGTAAAAGTAATTTTCCGTTGTATATTTCACGTTCAAGCTCCGTGGAATCAGCTGTTCGAGCCGACGCGGCAGCCTGCGCTCTGTCTGTCCCTCTGAACTTGTGATTCAGTGTCAGAATTTCAGGGATGAGTTAAAAACCATTAAGCAAAATAAGAAAGAGGAATGATTATATAATTGAAAGTTTTTATTGTTGTTTTGTAAATAGTTTTGTGTTTTTTTAATCTGGAATGAATAAATAATCTAAAAAAAAAAAAAAACTGTTGTCCCGAGTGGGAGTCGAACCCGTGAGGTTTGGAGTGGCGAACCGATGCGTTACCAGTTGAGTTATCGTGACATGCTTATTTCAGAAGGTCCATATTCCTTTAAAAAAAAAATTTCCCCACGTCCCCTGGGGGGCTCCGTAGTATACCGGTTTTTCCTGCAACGTTGAGTTTTTTAAACAATACAAAGTTTGTTCTGTGTAAATATGCTCAAATGAATTCTACACTCTTAAATGTGCACACAAATGCTTCGACACGTCACATTTGCGGGGCAGAGAGAACTTCCGGGTCATATCCGCTGTCAATAAAAGAAATTACAAAATCGAAACTGACCCGTCGTTATCCGTTTTTTCCATTTTCGTTTTGTGCACAAAATCGGAAATCGGATAACGGATTGTAATCCATTTTTTTGTTTTGGTTCAATAAACGAAAAACGAAAAAACAAGTGGTTTTTTCATTTTCTGTTTCAAATGAAAAAACGAACTGCCTGAATGTACACGAACCAATTTTCCATAGAAACAATTTATTTTCTTGTTTTTAAAAAGAATGTTCTTGGTGTTTATTTGCACTTGTTATAAAACAATTATATTGTTATATTCTGTTTCACTGATGTGGTCAGCTTTAGGTGAGAAGACATTTCATCTCACACTTGCTCCAACCTTTTTTATGGAGGTTCCAATTTTAAGGGTGAACAAGCAGCAGTTTTGTTTATAAAAATATATCTTTAATTATCTCATGTTTAGGAGAACTTGTTAAGAAAGTGAAATTATCTGTTATTCGTGATGTGGTCAGTTACAGGTGAGAGTACTGAAAGTCTCAAACTTGCTCTCCTGTTTTAAAAGCTTGAAATTCCAGGTGAATAATCGGCAGGAACTTGTGACACGTTGATTTAACTCAAAAACTGCCATGTTTATTTCAGTTTACATTAACATTTTTGTTTAAAAATGAAAAGCTGTAGAGTGACATCAGGTTCGTTTGAAATGACTTGTTTGGTAATGTTCAAAACGAGTCTAGAGATTGGATATTTTCAATATGCTTCTTTGAACAAATGGCACTTCTTTTTTTGAACAAACAATACTTTTTTTATTTTAACTGCACTTTTTTTTTTGAACAAACGGCACTTTTTATATTTGAACAAACGGCACTTTTTTTCCTTTTAACAAATGGCACTTTTTTTTACATTCACTGTATTGTTGCTGTATAGTTTCTGGTTCATAAATAAAGGTTTTGAAATGCAACTGCTGATTTTTATTAAGAGGTAAAATGGTTAATGTTGTTTATGTTTAGAAAAGTTAGTGTTATTATCCTAGTAAATATTAAATGTTAATTGTAACATTTCTGCATTTTTAAGTCAGTCCAACAGCTGCACTGAATTGTCAACTGTTGTAATATTTTAATTTTATCTAGACAATACGGACCTTCTTGAGCTGAATTTGTTTTTCAAAGATCGTGGCCTTTGACCTTTCTTTAAGAAGGTTAATTAGGGAAAATAGTCATTTTGTTTGTAAAGATTAAGGGTTGCTGGCAACTGTCTTGGAAGAGAAAAATGCAGTTTAGGAGACATTCGTAAAATTTAGTTTTTGACACTTGAATATAATACTAACATTTAAAATGAAGATAATGTGTAGTTTTTAATTAAAAAGTGGTATTTAAGTGAAAGTTATTAAATAGTGTTGGAATAAAGGGATAAAATTGTGTCAGATTAAAGTATTCCATAAGCTCAAATCATGTCGTCATAATGTGTTTAAATCACATTTCTTCAACACAATATATTCATCTTTTTCCAAAGTGAAAATTTTGTGTCAGATTAAAGTATTCCATAAGCTCAAATCATGTCATCCTAATGTGTTTCAATCACATTTCTTCAACACAATATATTCATCTTTTTCCAATGTTAAAATTTTGTGTTATTTTAACTTGATTGTTATTGGTGCTGCCAAAGCAAAATGTATGTGTGCAACCAATTTCCACCATTATATTACGTTAAACCAACAAGTTCTTTTTTTCAGTGCAGTTAGAACAGGGGGAGGAGGAAAAGTTGACAGTTCAAAGTCCAGACTTTTGGGATTTAAAGTTGGTACTTTTGGCACGTATGCAGGGTTTGGATGCAAGGTGATCTTTGACCCGTCTGGGGCAAATCTGGTATACATTGGATGCACAGATAATGCGTGGAGGTCATCCACGCATTTTGCTGAGCACAGAGCCAAGAGCAATGCAGTTTTATAAGATAGTAAATCTATCTTAATGTTGCTAAGAAGCTCAAATGGAGGCTCACATAAAGAATCCAGGACTAATTGTAGGTCCCACTGGGGGCCAAAGTCCTGCTTGGAGGTCTCTTCCTCAGCACGCCCTTCATGAACCGTATCATGAGAGGGTGGGCACCAGGTGATTTACCTCCCAAGCCCTCGTGGCATGCCGAGATGGCTGACAAAAACACCTTAACGGTAGATAAAGAGCGGCCCTTCTCCAGCAGGTCCTGAAGAAAGGTGAGGAGCTACACTAATTCACAGGAATATGAGATAATATTCCTCTCTAGACACCAGACCTCAAAAACACGCCACTTGTGAGCATAGAAAGTCTGAGTAAACTGTGCTCTTGCTCCCTGTACTGTATTGTGTTTACAACATTACTGGGTAGCCCGGAGACCATCAATCGGTCCCTTTCAGCGGCCAGGCCCAGAGCTGCCACAGTTCTGGGCGTGGGTGAAGGATTTGTCCATGGGCCTGGCTAGGGATGGGAACCGAGAACCGGTTCTGTTAGAGAACCGGTTCTTAAAAGTCCAATTCCATGGAATTGTAGGATGCTTGTCTTAACGATTCAGCTTATCGGTTCTGCAGACTCCTGGTGGTGACGTATTTAAGCGCTGACATCACAGACATGCGCCGCGCCCGAAAAAAATAAATATTTCTTAGCTGACTTCATAGCAGACGTCCTTCTGAGCTTAACGAAATGTTCAAATCAGCTGGATTTAAAAAAAAAAAAGTTCGCGGAATTTTAGGCAGGCGCCAGGCGGGTCAAACCGGACGCTTTCTTTCTTTAAATTTAGCTAAATAAACGCTTAAAAAATATATTTCTTAGCTGACTTAATAGTAGACGTACTCTTGAGTTTAACGAAATGTTCAAATAAGCTGGATTTAAAAAAAAAAGTTCGCTGATTTTTATGCAGGCGCCAGGCGGGTCAAACCGGACGCTTTGTTTCTTTAAATTTAGCTAAATAAACGCTTAAAAATATATTTCTTACCTCACTATAGCAGACGGGCTCCTGAGCTGAACCAAATGTGAAATCAGCTGGATTTAAAAATCCGCGGTGTGGTTTATGAGTGGTATCTTGCAAACAAAAACAGCTACATCCACAGCAGGGAGCGGGCAGCGACAGTCATCAGTCCGAACAAAGGAGGCTTTTTTCGAACACAGCAAGTAGAAACTTCTGGAAGTGGCCACTCTTCCTCTTCACTCTCTGTGTCCTCTGCTGGCTGCTGCCTACAGCGCCTCTAAAGCGGCCGAAACTGGTACTGCACCATTTTCGCCAAAAATGAAAAACGAAGAATCAGAGCGAAAAATGAGTCTAAAAATATGGGAAAATATCCATAAATAAATTCTTTATGAACACAAATGGTTTACTATATTTTATTACCCAAATGAGAATTGATAACAGAATTGATAAGGAATCGAATCGATAAATGACATCGATAAAGGCATCGATATTGATAATTTCTTATCAATTCCCATCCCTAGGCCTGGCTCAGCAGGCCCCTATGGAGGGGCAGCTGCCATGGTGTCCCTATCAGCAGTGAAATCACCTCTGGGAACCATGCTTTCTGCAGCTACCTGGGGGCTATCAGTATTAGCGAGAGAGCCCCCTGGCGTACATGTTCCATCGTCGCCTGAATCAGGGGAACAGGTGGAAACGCGTAATACAACCTCCCTGCTAGCCAGCTGTACATCAGGGCATCTGTCCCCAGCGGTGCATCTGTCTACCTTATCGAGTGATACAGGGCGCAGTGCATGTTGTTGCTGCAAGCGAACAGATCTACGTTGGCCCTCTCGTATCGTGCCCAGACCTGGTCCACGATGCGTGGGTTCAGTCGTCACTCCAAGAGGAGGAGGGGCCCTCTTGAGAGGGCATCTGCCCCGTAATTCAGCTTGCCAGGGATGTGGGTCACCCTCAGCGACAAGATCCGAGAGCTGCACGACGTGAGCAGTTTCTATGTCAACCTAAGGAGAGGTTGGGACCTTGTTCCACCTTCTCTGTTGATGTAGGAGACCGTGGTCCTGTTGTCTGATTTTATCAGGACATGTTGTTGTGTAACCAGCCCCTTCCTGTAAAGGTGTTTCAGAGACAAAAACACTGCTCTGAGTTCCAGGAAATTTATGTGGAGCTTGGCCTCCTGCTGGTTCCAGACCCCTTGGGCATACTGGTTTCTGCAAAGACCTCCCCACCCAATTTTTTATGCGTCTGGGGTGACCAGGACTCATGACAACACCCTCCCCAGCGTGATACCTTTGCTAAACACTGTGGGTGTCTTCCATGGCTCCAGAGCCTTCATGCACTCTGGACCAATCAGTATCCCCCTCGTTTGCTGAGGGGAGGGGCATGTTGCATTTGTTTGTTGATCCATATCTGTAGAGGGCACATTCTTAATAAGGCCGGAGGCATGCAGACAATAGCTGCTACCAACAGGTCCAAGAGATACTGGCACAGCTTGAGAGGTACCCTCTGACCTAGCTGAAAATGTGCTAGGCAGAGGTGGAGGGATGAAACCCGTGCCTCTGAGAGCCTTGCCCTGTACAAAATGGAGTTGATCTATACTCCCAGAAATATGGTAATCTGGGATGGGGTCAGATTGCTCTTTTCCAGGTTTATATCGAAACCTAGAGCTTCCAGGTGAGACATCACCCTCTCTGCGTGCTACTGTGCCTGGACTCTGTTGTGTCCACGTATTAGTAGATCGTCTTGATAATTGAGAACTCTGACCCCTTGACCCCTCACCGGGGTCAGGGCTGCGTCCAGGCATTTCGTGAATGATCTGGGGAAGGTTTTCAGGCCGAAAGGCATTGCCAAAAACTCGAACGCGGTGCCCTGGAAGGCAAAGCGGAGATATTTTCTGTGGCAGGGTAGGATGCTCACGTGAAAAAAAGCGTCTTTCAGATCCACCGTGCAGAAGTAATCTCTCGGTCGAACCGAGTGGATGACTTGTCTGAGTGTTAACATCCTGAATTTGTACGTTTTTATTCTCTTGTTCAGACCCCTGAGGTCCAAGATGGGCCTCAAGCCCTGATCCCGTTTTGGGACCAGGAAGTACCTACTGTAATGGCCCTTTTTTTACATCGTGAGCAGGGACCACTCTGATCACTCCTTTCTGCATCATGGTTGAGATCTTGTCTCTTAAGACATGAGCACGGTCTGGGCTTATGGAAGACGAGAGCACCCCTGTGAAAGGAGGTGGCCGCTTGTAGAACTGCAGCCGGAGACCTAGGGTGACAGTGGACGTGACCCACGTGCTTGGTTTGCATGCGTTCCAGGCACCAACGTGTGCGCTCAGTCTAGAAGGCATGTGACGAGGCTGAGCACCCCTGTGTCCACTAGTGCAGGAGTCACCAACCTTTTTTAACCTGGGAGCTACTTCATGGGTACGGAGTGATACAAAGGGCACCAGTTTGATAAACTCTTCGGAAATAACAAATTTGCTCAGTTTGCCTCTTAATTATACATTATTAATGAATCATGATAATCATATGAAGATGCATCAGATTTCTTACAATCATCTGCAATGACAAGTTGGGAAACCGATATCAATATTCAAAACTTTATTAATCACAGTATTGATACATTTTCAGATGATCACTTATCATATTTTATAGAAAAAATGTCAAATTTTCATAAGCCAATAACAAATCATTTTAACCACCATGTTGTAATGTACTATGTTTCAAAAAGTTTTAATGTTAAAGGACAATCAAATATTTATAAAAATCATATATTTCACAAATACCGGTACATATTTTTAAGTAAATCTTGTAACATTTTGAACGAATTACTGAATCTGCTGCATTTTTAAGAAAATAATAACTTACATGTCATGAACACATGTTTAAATTGAACAAAATTCTTTAGTACCGGTACTTTAATTTATATTTGCCACGGCACTGCCATGTTGCCACTGACATCTGGTCCCTTTTAGTGGGAAGACTGGCATTGCATGCTTTTCACCAGTGCACTGTAATCTGGTGTGTAACTTGACACTGCAACTGTGAGTGACTCTTTCAGATGTTCATCAGTGAGGCGTGTTCTGTATTTGTTCTTAATGAAGTTCATGTCAGAAAATGCTGATTCACAGAGATAAGTTGAACCAAACAGGCTGGAAACCTTCATAGCTGCTGTGCATACACCACTGTATTTCTCTGTGTCAACAAGGGACCAAAAGTTTGGTGCATCCTTATGGGCTTTGAGGTGGAGGTCATTTTGCAGTGTTATGATTTCAATCTCCACCTGTCCAGCATCCAAGCTGAACATTGCACTAAGTTGCTCAGCAAAGCATGTCGTGTTTACATTAATGAAAGGATTGGAAATAAATGACACACATGTCTCAAGCTGATCAAGGCCACAAAACCTATTATTAAAATCCTGCCCAAGTCTGTTTATGACGTCACAGTACTTTTCTGCAACTTTTTCAAATGTCTCAGATGCAGATGGGTTGTCTTTCAGCACTGACTGCACAGAGGGAAAGTGAACCACGTTTTTTCTCTGTAAATGACATGTGAAAATGTTCATCTTGGCTTTAAATGAATTTAAAGCACTTATCATATCAACAACAGTCTTGTCTTTGCCTTGTAGCTCGCAGTTCAAGTGATTCAGTTTCCCAGTAAGGTCCGTCAAAAATGCCAGGTCAAGTCTCCACTCTGTGTCCTCTAGCAGTGAGACATCTTCACCTCTGGATTGCATGAACTCTTTGATTTCATCCAAAAGTGACAGAAAACGAAGTAAAATTCGCCCCCTGCTGAGCCATCTGATTTCGGTGTGTAGCAGCAAGTCACCATATTCAGCTGACATCTCCTCCAGTAACACCTTGAAAATTCTGTGCTGTTTTGCTTTGGATCGGATGCTATTTATGATTTTTACAACAGGAGTCATCACATGCTGAAAGCCGATCACTTTTGCACACAATGCCTGCTGGTGAATGACACAGTGATAATGCAGAAACTTGGGAAAGTCTGGGTCACCTTGACAGTGAGCGATGAACCCTGAATGTCGGCCAATCATAGCAGGTGCCCCATCTGTAGTCAATGCTACCAGCTTTTCCATCGGTACCTTTCTGTGTACCAAAAACTCCTTCACTGTTTTATAAATGTCAGCTCCCCTCGTGGTTGTTTTTAAGGGGAGTAATGTCAGGATTTCCTCTCTGGTGGTAAAATCTTCAAACACCATCCTGACAAAAATCGATAGCTGCGCTGTACTGCTGCTGTCCACAGACTCGTCACACTGGATGCTAAACCACCTGCACCTTGCCAGATCCTGGTCCAGCTGTTCAGCCAAGTTATCAGACAAAACTGACACACGTCTAGCCACCGTAGCTGCTCCCAGTTGAACGTCAGAGAGAGTGGAGATCAGCTCGGCTCCATTTTTTTCATCCTTGAGTACAGCGTTAGCAATAATAATCATAGCTTCTTTGACAACTTCTCCATCTGAAAATGCCTTCTTCTTCTTCATCAGAAAATGTGTAGCTCTAAACGAGGCTTCCGTTACTTTTTGTGACTTTTTGGTCGGTTTTGTGAAAAAAGACTGTTGCTTACCCAAAGCTGTCTTTAGTTCACGGGCTTTTTCTGTCCGTAATGCGCTTCCCGGTGGGTAGTTCTCATTGTAGCTTTTATGACTCGTAGTGAAGTGTCTCTCCACGTTGTGCCGCTTCGCCGTCGCCACAGTAAACCCGCAAATTAGACACACGCAGGCTCCTTTCACAGTTGTAAAAAAGAACTCCTCTTCCCATTCGTTGCGAAAATGATGTTTTCTTTCTTTTTTCTGCCATTTTGTAGCTAGGAAACTGCTTTCACCGATCTCCTCTGGCACCTGCTAGCAGCAAACTTTTCAGGACCACTGATTGGCTGGCTCGCGCAATACGATTGGTTCAGAGTTCACCAAAGCGTTAAAAAAAAAAGTAAAATAAACATGTTTTTAAGAACATATTTTTAAGATAGACATTTTAAAATACTGTATATATAAATACAAAAACGAACAAAAACTGAATAAAACGAAATTTTAAACGTAGCTTAGTAGTGAGCTGTGCTATTTTTAGAACAGGTCCGCGGGCACCACAAATGGTCCTTGCGGGCACGCGGGTGCCCGCGGGCACCGTGTTGGTGACCCCTGCACTAGTGTCTCTGGGTTGCACGAAAAGCTTTCTGGGCATCCCCTCACGCAAGGTTTCGGCCTGTTTCCTTCTTTGTTCCAGCCTGCTCTGAATCCTTTTGAGAGCACCGCCGAAAAGCCCCGTGGGCTCGATGGGATGATGAAGGAATGGGTTCCGTTGGGCCTCTGGCAGGTCTGTCAGCGTTAGCCACAAATGGCACTGAGCGATGACAATCTTGGCCATACTCCTCCCCTGAGCGATGGCGGCTGTCCCCATGAGGCGAAGGGCAAAGTCTGTTGCCTTGCTGGCCTCCTCCAGAACGTTGGCTGCTTTCTTTTTGTTGGAGGTCTGCTGGAGCTCCTGGAGTTTTTCCACCAAGTATGATTGCATCATAGCTGAAGCGTTCATAATGCGGACCACAAGGCCTTGTGCTCTGTAACACTTTTCGAGCTGGGAGGCCAACACGCGGTAGGCCTTACTAGGCAGCATTGGTCTGGAGCCCGAGGTTCTTGGGGCTAAATGTGCTGCCAACGTATCCTCCATCTGGGGAATGTTGGCCATGCCAGCTGCCTCCATTCCGGCAACGTCCAGGAACTGGGAGAGAGGCAAAGTCAGTGGAGCCCTGGGTTTAGCCCAGGTGCGTCAGCTCCGTCTGGAAGTCGGAAAAAATAGGCATCCTGTGCTTCGTGGCCGACTGCTGCTTGGCAAAGAAGAAATTCCCCGCCAAACTCGTTACCTGTTGTCGAGGTGGGGTTCTGGCCAAGTAATCAGCAACGTGTCCGTTGCTCATCGACACAGCTCGGACAGAGCGGGGACAGACATATCAGTCTCTGGTTGACCTACCGCGGGGATCTGGGAGAAGTCCTCGTCCTCCTTCTTCCTCGTTGTCGGCTTCATTGTCAGTTAGCTCGCCCGAGGCTGTTAGCGAGAGCTCATCTGCTTGTAACAAGTCCCTCGTGTCGAACTCAATGGTAGAGTCCCCCGGGGGGGTTATTGTTGCTGTTCTTGTTGGAGTTCTTCAACTTCCTCTTGCTCTTCTCCGGAGCCATGGCTGAGAAGAGACGTCGAGTTGTAGCCAGTTAGCCATCCGCTAACCGTGGCGAAGAAGTCCTCACGTCGAGCTACTCTCGGTAGCTAGCCGCAGCCGTTAGCTACGTAGGTAGCGTGGCGCAGCTAGCGTCTCGTAGCTGAGCTGTGAAAAGAGCAGAAGAAAAAACCTTGAAAGTTAAGTCGACGACACTGGTTTAACCTCTGCTAACCCAAGTGCTCACAGGAAAGTTCTCTGTAATGCTCAGGGCAGGGAGCGAGCTCATCTCCAGTCGAGCGATCCAGTCACAGAGAGTCCTGCGAAGTTCAGGTGTGAAGCGAGGTGAAGGGCAAAAGAGAATGAAGGTGGGGCCTCAGCCACTTTTATGCAAAGAGGGCGGGGCCTCATTGCAGACGCTGATGCCCACCTGCCTTTAGAAATGGCGTGATTGTATTACTTCAGGTGAACCGCGCAGTGGCACAATTCCCATAGTCATGTGTTGCACTGAGTGGACTGACTGATAAAGGAACAATCTGCGCATTTGTCTATCAGAAACTGAAACTTACCACTTGTGTATGTTGACCTGCGTCAAGAGTGAGTCATTGACAGATGAGATGGGGAGAATCCGATGATTTTTCAAACTGTTGTTTATTTTATTTCATTTTTATTTTATTTCTGTGCGGCCCGGTACCAATCGACCCACGGCACTGTACCGGGCTCCGGGCACCAGTGGTTGGGGACCACTGCTTTAACACACCCAATTACATAATTTCCTTTCAATACACACCGTGGTCATCCCACACACACTCGCATGCTCTTTTAAACTTAAAATAACCAAACCGTAAAGTAAATGTAAACTCAGTTTACTTAACATGTGTCTTTAAACATTGAACAACATATACAATAAAACACAAAACTGCATCTGTAATCAGATTGTTCGCTGTAAATCTTCAACTCTATGTGAGGGGTCTGCTCACCATCAAACAAACACACACCTGCCAGCTTATCTAGCTCTAAAACCTTACCCCCAATTTACACTGCATGCGTTCCGGCTCTGCTCCGCTCCGCAGGTCGCAGCTGAGCGTTTCAAGTCCAGTTTCCACTACCTCCGCTCCGCCTGGATGCGCCGCTCCGAGACGCATGCGCGGGAATTGCGAGATCGCGCGATAAATCAAGTGATAAATAAAAAATAAATGTCACATTTTTGTCATCTGTGTATGTTTCCCATACTTGACAGACGAAATTGGCCTCTGCATTTAACCCAACCACCACCAGGTGGTGCAGTGAGCAGCTGTAGTCAGCGCTCGGGGAGCTGGGGAAAATAGGTGTGCACTCATAGACACCCCAAGTTGTGCCGTGGCCGGGGTTCGAACCTGGGTCCTTCGGATCCCAAGTCTGATTCCCTAGCCACTACACCATCTTGGCCCCCAATGAAGTCAGAACAAAACAATTCATTCGGTGGAAGAAGGAGAACAACAGTAGAGGCTGCCTCGCTGTTTGATTGTTTTTTGCATTGAGATATTTTCAGGACATTTGCTCTGTAATGGGCGACAGGACATGGTTTGAGCGACAGGACGTGATTTATTACATTTCAGAATAAAATACTTTTTTAATTTATTTATTTCTTGTATTGCGTTTGTAGGCGTAGTCATAAATGATAGTTTGACAGCATTTTTGTACAAATAAATCCGTATAGAGCTAGGATTAGTCCGCCCGTGGTGATTTTATTTTGTAAATACGGATGTTGTGCTCGTTCCTTTTCCTGTTGGTGCGACGTAATCTTTAAAAGTTGACTCCGGCACAGCTCCGGCGTCCGGCAGAAATAGGATTGGATCCTATTTTGACGGATTGCCGTCCGCTCGCCGCCGCTCGCCGCCGCCGTGCTGAGCCAGTGTAAATGCTCTCATTGATTATAATGGGTGCATATTTGCTGCGGAGGTCAGACCGGAGCGGAGCGGAGCCGGAACGCATGTAGTGTAAATTGGGGGCAAAAGTTTCAGCCCTAAGCGAAGCTTGGGAGTGGTGAGGCCCAAAACTTAATGGCCGTTTCACTCTGAGCAAATAAATAAAACAAAGCAGTACCTGGTTTAGAAGTTCAGTACATACAAACTCTAGTCCCAATTCAGGTGAAGAGGAAAGCTAAACGATGGCCTAAGATGGCGATGCAATCATCCGTCTGCTTGTCCAAGGTTTAACTCAAATTAGCAATGTCCAGGAGAAGAAAATTAAATAATATATAATCCATAGGCCTCTTCTGGCGGTCTATAAACACTCTAGTTATGATAAGTCTTCACTTCCAGACTGGAATGTTGAAGAGGCAGTCTCCTTAGTAAGCTGAGCAAGCAAAACTAGGTTTCCTATGCAGCATTCACTTTTTTTTATTTTTTTTTATTTTTATAAAATTTGTTCATTTTTAAAATACAATACAAAACAATTCCATAAACGATAACATACCAAATGTAAAAAAAAAAAAGAAAGGTAGCAGAAAGAAGAAAAATCTTATTACATCTGCCCCTTTTGTAAAACAATTAGTTCAGTCAAAAATAATCTTCAGTAACAGAACAAAATGAATTACTCTTTGTAATTTTCTAACTCTAAAACAATACACATTAAACTTCATATTTATATATATGTTTTAACAGTTCAGTTTTGATCATTTTCTTAAATGTACACATTGACTTGTCATTTTTAACTTCATTCTCCAAACCATTCACTTCACTTAGCTAGTGAATGCTAAATGTTCAATGTTAAACTGCCTCAAAGTTCAAAAACACACAACTGAAGGACAAACTGAGCTGAAAATTTCCATTTTAGTCCCCAAAACCATTAAGTATTCATTACCGATCACTGGGTTAACAATCAGGAAACTTATTTAATTACTCCAAGCTGCAGCACACCTGTTGCCTCTGGTGTGTCTGGCTTCCCAGTCAGTCTAGTCAAGTTCTACCCCTCACTGCTCACACGTCTTTTAATTTTTCACAATAAAGCAGAAATAAAATACAACAGAATGTTATACTTTACTTACATTTAACTTAGACTTGTGTATTTTTAGCAGTTTTTAAGCCTTTTACAACATAAATGAAATACAATTTTAGCTATTTACAACAAGAGTTTTTTTTTATTTACCATAATTTTCTTTAAACTGTAACATATTTTATGACTTTAATTATTGCATTAACACATTTGTCTGGGTTACACAAACATAAACGGTAAGACATTTGCAGTGATCTGTAGAACAGTAGCTACAGTAGCTAAAGACATCCCTGAGTGAACTCAGTAACTCACCTTCTTCTTGTTTCCCTTTCAGCACCGAAGCTGCTACCGCACCTTTAAATAAAGATCCCTTTATTTTTGTACTCCTGACTCTGTCACCCTTTTCAGTCTGTTTACTCAGGATTGACATTAATAAAAACATGATAGAATGTCCCAGCCAATCAGACCCCCAAAGCAAGACTGAGGAGGCACAGACTCAATCGAAACTGAGTAAAAATATTGATCATCATGATCTAACCTGACTGAGCAACAGACAACCTTCGGGAGCTGGGTGGTATAATCTTCTCAATCAAACAAGAGCTGTCAGTGAATCAATCCATTCCTCAGACCCTGTCCCCCAGAGAACCAGATATACACCTGAATTAGGAGTTTTTATTAATGATTTTCTGACAAAATGTTTATCAATTTTTAAGTTAAGAATTAATGCTTAATGCAACACTTGTGAGAAAAAACATTTTAGTTCAAGATGTTTCATTAAAGTCTTGAAGTGGGGGGTTTTGTGTGGCTTTGCTTCAAAGGTCCAGGGTTTCTTTGAAAGATAAGGGCCCAATCCTTCTCGAAAAACTGGTCTTTGATGGAATGAATGCATATCACCCATCTCACTTCAAACTTTGCAGTTCTTCTGAAAGGGAGTTAGGCAAATAATATGTTTCCATGCATCTCACAGCCAAGTTTGTGAGATGTTGATGAGCACAGCTCAGCAATTAAGGGCAGGCTGACCTTGTGGCTGATAGATGAAACAGAAAGCTTTTGACTATCTTGAAAAACAAAGTTTGATTGAAAACATATTTGATGGGAGTGAATGCTCACAACGGTATAAATAGAGAAGCGCTCGGATAAACAATTCGGAGTCAACCGTGGGTTTGATCAACGCCCGGTGTGCGCATTGATGACTTTTCTCTCGCCGAGAACAGAGCGGCTCCCCTGTTCAAAGTGTCAAAAGGTGAGAAAATACTGTAACTTGTTACACGTCAATGTTTTGAGATTGTGTGTATTTTAAGTTTTACTGTGGCGAGATTAAACAGACACTTTTAAATCTTAGCAGGAAACTTGTGTGCAGTCAGTACTGTGGCAGATTTAACTGACAATTATTTCTAGCAGGAGGACTGTTTGTATGTTTGAACATGTATGTTTTTACTTTTTCTGTCACAAGACTTCTTTAATAAATATCCATTATTTTTAATTAAGTCTGTTTGTTTTCTTCCAAACCAGTGAGTGTGCCCACCTTTCAAGAATCCAAAAAGATGATGAAACATTAACCATTTGGGTTGATCAATTATTTCATAAAACAACACCCATCAGAAATGTTTGAAGGTAACACATGAAAATGTGAGGCTTCATTCTCCAATGTAACTTGGCGTTTAACTGCACTTCAGTAATGTACTCATCCGATTCAGCCCACATCACCTTTATAGTCTCCAAAGGACCTTTTCCACAGCTCTTCTTCAGCCAGGTTCGGCTCGGTTCAACTCGACGGGGTTTGGTACACATTGGCCCTCATTCACGAACCATTCGTACGCACAGATTTGTTCTTAAAGACCATGTAAAGTGAATTTCAACATTTCCTTAAATAAACATTATAAATGTGATAATTGTAATGTTGTAAATGAGTAAAAAGTCTCAAAATTGTAGCTCAATTAATTTTGAAGTTATACATGAAACTGTGTATAAAGACATGTGTGTTTCAGGATTTTTTAGGCGTGTTTTAAACGGGACCGCGTTTCGTCACGCGGTCCTCATTAGTATAGCCCTACCCCCTGCTGCTCCAGTCATATAAATTGTTCTTCGCATGGGTGGAGCCGTTCACTCGCGACTCGCAGATAGCATCAGATAGCAATAGCATAGATATTTTGTTCATTGTTAGCTAGCTAATCAATTATGCCTCGTTCCTGCATCTTCCCAGGATGTTTTAATGGTCAGGGCACCTGCTACTGACCGTCTCCCTCCTCAGCCTCCGGACACCGCCGCCGCCTTTCCTGTTTCTTTTCTTTCTTTCTTTTTTTTTATTGCTAAGCCTGTGCCCTACAAGTTCACAAGCTCCTTTTTTGCTAAGAAAATGCGACAGGTCCATTGCATACTTAGTTATCAACGTGATTACTCTTTATCTTAATCACCAACACAGCCCTCTTTATCTTAATCACCAACACAGCCCCCGCATGCGATGTGTCGGGTCGGACCGGTGCAGCCGCGCGAGTCCGCTCATCTTCTAAACACAGAACAGCGGAGTTATGAATTATAGTTGCGTCCTCAACTTTAAAAATAAAACCAGAGTTGTTTGTGCACTAAAAACAGCGTAACTCTTGGAAAAAGGAGCAAACAGAGCAGGTTTACTGATGAACCTGTCTTCCTCCTCCACACAGTTCAGCTCTGAGCGAGAGAGTCCTCCTACTTGCTCTCTGAGCTGCAGTGCTGCGCTGAAACCACGCCCACTGCTGACACGCCCCCACAGTTCCAGACTAAGGGAAAATAATGTATTTTCATGATTTTTGACACTTAATTTTATAAGGAAAACAATGTTTTTAATCAGTCAGATTTATATGGGTGATTAATAACACATATTTATGCCATGTGATAAACTAAAAACACAAATCTAATTTCACTTTACACGGTCTTTAAACTGTGCGTACGAGTGATTTAGGATCATTTGCGGCATTCAACAATGTTTTCGTATCCTACGATTTTTTTCAGATACAAACAAAATTTACGAGTGGTCCGGACCTGTCGTATATTTTAGGAGCGTCAGTCTGCTGTCATCCAGACGGATCTTCTCCACGAATAACTTCATATTTCGTTATTTAGAAAATATTTTGGGTTTAAAAAAATCACGCACCATAATTATTCTTGACAATAGGTTATTCTGTTTGAATTAGAATTATAATTTTAAGTTTAATTTGTCTGGTGTGTCGCGCAGGCTTCAGTGAGTCGTGCGCTCCCCTTGGTCATCAAAGCCCTCCTCATATTAACACCCAGGTACATAAAATTCCCATACACCGCCGCAGAACAAGTACGAATTAAGACTGATTTTCATGCTATTGCTGGACTGCTGTGCCAAACACCATCGGAGCAATAGATTATTATATCTGATTCGAAATATAACCTGCAGAATGTGGTTGCGCGATGACGAGCGCGCATGACTCATTTGTGCTGCAAAACATGTTGGCACGCGTCTGCGCAGCGTGGCATTTATTGTCCATCCATCTCGCAGACTATTCCTTGACCACCTCCTGTCCGTGCTGCGGCGAGACGTTTGTTTGAAGCCATTTTCAGATCAAACCATTTATTCTTGATTTCTGATACTGTACGACCCACGGGACACACAACATATGCACTACAATATTAATATGAAGTTAACTGTAGTTTCGAGACATTTTAAAATGCTTCTGTTCAAAAACACATCCGACACTTGCGGGGGGTGGGGGGTGGGGTAGCGGTGCGCCACAGCTCTTCTGAATAAGTGAAACTATAATGTAACACAGTACACTAAAATTAAAGATATTTGACCATCCGACACTTGCGGGGGGGGGGGGGGGTAGCGGTGCAGAGCAGAACTTCAATCTCCGAACGCGTGAAGTTCTTTTTACTTCTTGATTTAGAATGAATGGACACTTCCTGCTGTCAAAAGGCAGGAAACGTGGCCTTATATGGTGTTTTGAGGGGTGGGAATTATGTAAATGACCTCTCCGCGAGCACGCGCAGGTGGATGGAACAGGTGGGATTCATCAACTTTACGCAACCCGTTTACACACGTTTCCTGTGGATAGAAGACTTTGTTGAATCTGACGTGGCATGTTCGTACGAACGCTTCGTACGCACAGAAGTAGGAGAAATTTAGGATAAAAATACGAACATTTTCGTGAATGAGGGCCAATGTTTCCATAGCCCTTTTCAATACCATTCCAGTGGGCAGGGTTCAAATTGACGTCACGTGCCTTACCAGCTGGTGGCAGTAATACCTTGGAAACAGGTTTCAGTAGAGGGTGAGAAGTTAGTTTCTGGTAAATTAAGAACACACTTTTCTAAGTCTGCTCATTTCATTCCTCTTGCCAAACTCCCCTCTACTCTTGAGACAGCCCCAATCACGACCAAACATGTCTTCTGCCTTCATGGTATCCCGCAAGAATTTTTTTCTGACAGGGGCCCTCAGTTTATTTCCCAGGTGTGGAAATGTTTCTGCAAAGCCTTGGATGCAAACCCCAAGTCTCACTTTAGGTTACCATCCTCAATCCATTGGCCAGACATGAGCTATACCCTGGATTGAGTATGCTCACAATTCTCAAACCTCTGCAGCCAGTAGAAAGTCCTGGTTTGAGGCTTTGGTAGGTTATGCTCTTCCTTTTTTTCCCTTCTCAAGACTCTGACATTGGTGTTCCCTCTGTCCAGCACCACACCAGGTGTTGCCGCAGAGCTTGGCATCAGCCAAAGGAGGCCCTGTCCAGATCAGTGGAGCAAAACGAATGGTTTAACAACAGACACCGAACCAAGGCCCCTGAGTACAGGATCAGACAAAAGGTATGGCTCTCTACTAAAAACATTACCTTAAAAGACACCCCCCATAAAGCTGGCCCCCAGGTTCATTGGCCCGTTTCCAGTGGTGAAGATTAATAACTGATAGGCTGTGCATCTTCAACTCCCGCCCCCATTGATGAAGATGCATCCGATTTTCTGCTTCAGGACTGAAGTCACCTGACTGCTTCAGGAGTCCTCTGGAACAGACAAGTCCTGAAGGCCTCCTTTTTCAGCTCGACAGCCTCCATCATAAAGTTACATTCTGGCCTTAAAACTCAGACTCGGTCCGGCCCGAACTGTGTAATTTTTTCTGAGCCTGACCTGAAACCAACCAATTAACTGTGTTTACAGGCCTGAACCCGGAAAAAAGTATTTTTAAAAATTATTATTACAGGTAAGCTTTTACTGATTTTGTAAGCAAATCAGTTGACACGATTTAAAAGCGTATTTCAAAAAAAGGAAGATATAAGATTTCTTGTTTAATAAGAAGAGTCAGCCGATTATTATAGTTATTATAATATTATAGTTGTTGTAGTTATAAACGGTTGGGGGACGTGCGCGGCTAATGATTCAAATTGGGGCGTCCGCTGACTCAGTGGCTGAGTCCAGTTAAGCTTCAGGTGAGTCGCTGGGAGTGATCCAGCTTAAGTTTTTGTTTTTTTACCTCTTTCAACAGGCCAGTCAGCACACGGTCAAATGGCTGCACGCGGCTGGTGATTCAAATTGGATTGTCAGCAGCGTGCGTCCGCTGATGCAACCAAAAGCCTGACACAGACACGGCCCACCCATTCAGCACATTATTTTGGCGCACAGGCTAATACTCCAGTGCTTACGGAGTAGAACTGTCATTTCTAACCCGTGCCCAGCCCGACCTGAAATTTGAGCCGAGCATAGGCCCGGGTTAGAAATGATAGCTGTACTCCATCACCACTGGAGTCCACCAGCAGGTCCTTTGGTTTCCTCCCTGACAGGCACCAGTGAGCTTCAGGCCACAGTTCCTGAAAGCCACATTTGCAGTAGAGGCCCTGAATATGGCCCACATCTGTTGTCTGTGGATACAGGTGCGCGCCCAATGTCCCATTCTCCCGCAAACGAAACAGGCACCCCTCTGCTGCCCCCCTTGTGGAGCCCCTGTGTTCCAGGTTCCCCCTCGCCCTCTCTGGCCACCTGCCCAACCACGTCCAGCTCCTCTTGCTGGATGTCCACCTCTGCCTCGCGGGCCAGGAGTTTCAGACCACTGTTGCATAGCAACCACCCCAGGGGCGTCTACTGCCCCTCCTGTTTCTTTAGAGTTAGCTGGTACTTCTTGTACCACTAATTGTTTTTTCTCTTTTGCTTTTTCATTAACTGTTTGTCTGACACTTGAGAGCTGGAGTTTAATTAATTGATTCTTTGCAACCTCTAATTCGGCTGCCTCTTTATCCTCCTGTTTTTTAACATACTTCAAACGATGTACGACATGTTTCTCCCATCGGTCTGGTGTGGCCGTGATCATGTCTGGATTTTTCTCCATCTCATCGACCACCTCAGCTGGGAGTCCGTCAAGAACCGCTTTTCTGAAATATGGCCGCTGCTGAAGGCTTCGTGCCCGCTCCCCTGTGACCTTCTCCCAAGTCTCTTTACATTCCTGCATGAATGTATACGGATCAATTTTTCTGTCCCACTGAAACTCAGGGACTTGTTCCCCCACTGGCAGAGGGTACAGCGCTTTTATAATTGGACCAATATCCATATATACCTCATCTAAAGGAGTATCGTCAGGAACCTCTGC
>JBBPBX010020042.1:26344-43800 GCA_038048925.1 Garcialebias charrua | reverse complement strand
CTCCAAAATTCCCAGTTGAAACTCGTGCCTTTGTGTAAAAAGTTATTTTTCTCTGCAAAAAGAAACTGAGAACTTGTTTAGTGATTTGTTTAATTTACAGCTTTGTGTGAACAATGCTATGCTAAAGAGCTCAAACCACACAGAGCGTCCGCCATTTTGAGAACCGAATACAGGAAGGAGAGACAACCCATGTCATGTCAAGGGGCCTCCTTCCCATTTTTTTAAATGAGACATGCTGCTTGTTCCCTCACTATCCATTTTTGGTTCAAAGTCTTAAACAGCCATGGTGGTCAAAAACTGTATTACATGCAAAATAAATTAACCAAAATTTCTAATTAAATTCGACAATAATTACTAATTATTGTCAAATTTCAAACAATATTATCGTTTATCGCAATAATATCAGAGACAATTACTTGCCCAGCAAAATTTGTTATTATGACAGGCCCAGGCAGGGCAGCCGACTTGGAACCCAAAAGTCTCAGGTTCGATCCCCAACCATTCCCGCATGTCATGGCTATCTCAGATCCCTAACTGCTCCCAGATGCTTACATAGCTGCCCACTGCTCCACCTGTGTGTATCGCAGGTGCGATGGGTTAAATGCAGAGAACCAATTTCGCCATTGTACGGGAACATACAATGATGACAACACATAGCATTTTACTTACTTTACTTAAATAAAACAGTCACCCTAACAAGTTGAATTGAAAACAAATAATTGTCTTGTTTTTAACACGTTTTTCTATTCTCATCCGACAGGTTCTTCCATTCAAAACTGAAAGGAGCATCATTCCAAGATTACACTGGGGTGTGCTACTCTTTTGTTGGGTTTTTGAACTCAAATCACACTCTCTTGCATCTCTTTTGAAGGTCTTTGATAACCTGAACAATATTTAAGATGTTTTGGTAAAATGTAAGGGAATTGATGTGAAACAGTCTGTGGACTTACGAAAAAGCTAAACGTCCAGTTGTCTTTAAGTCTTAGATGACAGATAATCTACACTAAGTCTTAGTAACTTGTGCTTTTAGCTCATTTTAGCACAAGCCGAAAACAACTGCATCATTAGCAATTAATGCAATAGGTGTATTTTTGGTGCATCAACTGGCAACAAACAGCAGGGGAAAATGTGTATGAATCCATTTCCAGTTTGATTTTTATGTCTCTGTGTGCCTTTTGAGCCAGATGCCAGTGGATGCTGAGGTCACATACTGCATAACTATATCATGATGCAGGGCTTGATCGCCTTTTATTCCTACACTACAAATTAAATGCTTACTAAAGGACATCACAGACATCGCTTTGAGTTGCCCTTTTTTTTTTTGTTACAGACAGACAGATTAACATGGAAATAAACTGATGGATGATTGCAGGAAGACACTCGTAGACTCAAGAGGCTTTCACATATCACAGACGGGCACACAGCTCCAACTCAAGTGCACCTCAAGCACATGATAAAGTTAATAGGTTTAACTTGGCAGTAGTCCCGGTAAGGTCAGGGTAATCCCTTATTAAAACCGTGATGACATCACTACACTGTCCAGCGTGTGAAAGCCGCATGTTCATAAGTGTGAGGGATACCCTGAGCAGGTAATCCAGATTAGGATTCTTCAGTACACACACAGGAAACACTGGTGTCATAGCAGCTCTCTTAATTAAACTCTAGCTTCACATGCAGTACATTAAATGCATTCATGAAAACAACTTTAACCTCCACACAGACAAAGTAAAAGGAAAGGGTTGACTGGATAATCGTTAACCTTATTTGATGGACCATTGAGCAGCAAAGCACAAATAACAAGGGTCATCTGTGAAGGGTACCACTCAAATTCAAAAATAGCACATTTAATTTGGACTCTGAGCCATGTCTGACATTAAACTCTGCTGTTTGCTTTGTTTTTGCTGTGATGTGGCTACAGTAGGAGTCCTGTGCCTGACAGCTGAAATTCCAAATTTACTTCAAAGCCAAAGACAGCTGTGAACACAGATCTGAAGAGCCTAAATATACAAATTAGTCAGACTTTTCCACATTTGCATTGTCAGAGAGTTATGTTCTCTAGGTACAGAAGTGGAAAAGTATTGAGTTATGCCTCTTTTCTTCATATTTTTGCTTCTACTGGGCCAGACCTTCCTGCAAAACATCAAAACTGGTCTTGACCATCTCCTGGTTTTCTCTGGCTTTAACTTTGACCCGCATGTGAATTGGGCATAAAATAGTTCCCAAACTCAGTTAATGAACTAGTGTTTTATTAACACATAAATACCTCTCAGCAAAGAATTAAAATCTCCAATGGGATCTTTAGGCACTTTTTTTTATAAAACGCTCATCTCATAAGCACAATTTGTTTTCAATTTTTTAGTCGTTTAAAAAAACGTTTAAGATAACACAGTTTGACACATAAAATTGTACATTTAGCACCAATGAGGTGATTACAAAACAGTTATTAGCTGAACAGTTGGCATACAGTCCTGTCTCAGGTGTTTTTTTTTGTTTGTTTGTTTTTTAAAGACATACAGGTACTTTTCAGATCCTGTTTAGTTCTACTTAGGCCTGACTCTACTCTTGTCCTTTATTTGACCACTTCCCCTTTTAAAGCACACACTGGACAATATGCTGTCAATGTCAAGCACAAGAACTGACTAAATACCTGTAAAAGGCCGTCAAAGTCTAAAACCGAACCTTCAGAATGCAACTTTAAAAACAGAGTGTAAAATAATGTTTTTTTTCAGTACTGTAACTTTTTAAATGACCACATTTACAACTAGTTTTCTTAATTCCATTGAAACAAAAATCATATATTTAAAAAAAAAAATCTAAATATAATCTCAATTAATGTAAATCAGAGCTTTATTACATGGTCTAAAATGCGTTTGTGTATAAACTTAGCCTCATTGTTGCATTCACTGTAGCACGGCAGCGCTGTTGACTCTCATCAAGAAGGTTATAAGGTTCATCTCCCGACTGACCTGGGGCTTTTCGTGGTGGCGTTTGTATGTTCTCCGTACATGTATGGATTCTCTCTGGGTATTATTCCGGTTTCTTCCCACTGGCCAAAACAAGGCCTGCTGGGATACTTGGTACCAACTACCGTAAATTGTCCCTATGTGTGAGTGAGTGTGTGAATGGGTTTTTGTCTCTATGTGGTCCTGTGATGGACTTGTGACCTGTCCAGGGTGTACACCACTCCCGCACAGTGATGGCTGGACATGGGCCCAAGTGACCCCCATGATTTGTAAAGGAAGAGGCAGGTAAAGGTAATGGATATGGATGGATGGAGGCAGGTAAAGGTAACGGATGGATAGATGTTGCATTCAGTCGTTCTGTAACTCACTGAGCAGCTTTCAAGTCTACTGCAGCTCACCAAGGTCTAACTTGCTGTTTACTCGGCAGCTAATGAGATTTACACACAGTTGAGTCGGCAAGTACAGTTGTATTGTTGGCGGGATGGTAAAGCTCAATTTATACGCCAAATTGAGATGATTTAGATTGATTAAAGATACCGAACACTGCACTAATTGTGACAATTTTGGACATTTTTGTTTCAGGTGCAATTATTTATAGGGATGGGGCCGATCCGATCCAGTATCGTTATCGGTATCCGATACCAGCATTACTTAAGTATCGGGTATCGGATCAAACCTGCCGATACTTTTCCGATCCAGCTTCAAAGAGCACTTGTGTTCAATCACAATCTGTGACTGCCCTTTTTAACATTGTGTGAGATAAACCCAATGAAGACACTCTTAAGCCTTACAATAGGGGGGTTCCCTATTGTAAGGCTTAAGAGTGTCTTCATTGGGTTTATCTCACACAATGTTAAAATGAATAGTTTGGGTGCAAAAGTTTCATTATACAGAGTCAAATACCTGAACAGTATCGGATCGGGAAAGTATCGGTATTGGTCGATATTGAGCTAATAAGTATCGGTATCGGATCGGAAGTGAGAAATGTGGATCGGTGCATCCCTAATTATTTAAATATGTGCAAATTAGGAGGATCACTAATCTGATCTAGCATCGGAGTCATTAGTTTAGCTCTTTCAAGGGATGCAGACAAACATGGCAAATTAAGTTAAATAATAGAGCTGCCACTAAATAAAGAGGCAGAATAGTGGAAAGAGATACATTTCTCTTAGCTCAGCTCAGTGCAAAAGGTCAGTCTACTGACAAATAATACAATTATCGAACACTGAAAAGGACAGAAAACAAAACCTGTGAATGAGACTACAGATATAATCTCTGTTCTGGGGAAACAGAAAGGGTTAAATGTAGCACAGGTGCCAAAAAAAAGTGGATAAGTGTAGGAGTTGAGTGTTATCACAAATTACTGTTGATTCATGTCCTGCTGAGGGTTTTATTTTTCACACCCTGCAATGTGAGAGTCTGTCTTACCGGATGGATGGGAAGAGTAACAGCTAGGGCTGTGTAAGTGGGAGTTTCTACTGCGGAAGCAGCAAACAAGCGCATTCCTATGGATGGGAAGAGTAACAGCTAGGGCTGTGTAAGTGGGAGTTTCTACTGCGGAAGCAGCAAACAAGCGCATTCATAACAATAACAGTTCTCTCAAAGGAAGGTGGAATATGCAGACTAAACATTCGTTCCAAGAAACTGAATTTGTAGCGTTTGACGGGAAGTCCAACGCAATGCACCAATAAAATTAAACAAAGGAGAGGAGCAGATCACAATAAAAGTCGAAGTGTTCAAGGTTTTGTGTAGTCTTCTAATCCAGCAGTCTCTTTGCCAACGGCTACAGAAGTCAGATGCTTTCTTTTGCTTTCACAAGTTTCCTAGCTGGCATTAGATGGAATTATAAGCCTGCATAATTCCCTAATATTTCCAAATCTCGTGAGGTATGTGTGTGTATGTGGAGGGACACCCTCTACCAGCCTAAGCTTTTCTAATCTTTTTCTATGCCTCCTCATACGCACTGCCGTCATCATGGCAATCCTAATCGCCACCTTCGTCAAAAGCAGTTCCCTCGTGAAATGAACCGCGTTGCCACAATTTTTCCGCTAATAAGAGGTCATTCCCCTCACGTTTAACACGTTGACGCTGTGTGTATTTTGTTTGTAACCCAAACCGCTGGCAGAACAAGGAATGAATAAACAGAGAGTCGAGAAAATATGAAACCTCCTCAGAGTGATTCCCTCGGATAAGTCAACACCAGGCTGGAAATTGAAACTGCGCAGCGGTTACCTGTTAACAGTGAAGTGAATGCAGCTGCAAAGAAATCTAAGCGAGACAAACCCCACCCCGCTCCTCCGCTGTCTGACAGAGAGCAGGCAGTGACGCATTCACTTTTCAGACAAAGTTTATCCTAATAAAAACCCCAGGGCTAGGCCTCTGTTGTGTTTTCCTTGAAACACTACTTCCTTGTTCTTACAGGAAAGTATCTGGGGTCTGAATAAAGTGTACGTGCTGAAAAAAATTCAGACTTGGCAAACACAATGACGTACACTGGAAAAATATTACATTACTTCTTTTTTTATTTGAAATCATCACACTGGAATGTTAGGAAACGGTCATCCCTGATGGTTTGAACTAGGGATGGGGCCGATCCGATCCAGTATCGGTATCGGTATCCGATACCAGCATTATTTAAGTATCGGGTATCGGATCAAACCTGCCGATACTTTTCCGATCCAGCTTCAAAGAGCACTTGTGTTCAATCACAATCTGTGACTGCCCTTTTTAACATTGTGTGAGATAAACCCAATGAAGACACTCTTAAGCCTTACAATAGGGGGGTTCCCTATTGTAAGGCTTAAGAGTGTCTTCATTGGGTTTATCTCACACAATGTTAAAATGAATAGTTTGGGTGCAAAAGTTTCATTATACAGAGTCAAATACCTGAACAGTATCGGATCGGGAAAGTATCGGTATTGGTCGATATTGAGCTAATAAGTATCGGTATCGGATCGGAAGTGAGAAATGTGGATCGGTGCATCCCTAGTTTGAACCCATTTGTTTCTCAGCTTTTACAACATATAAAAAAAGTTTTATTCTCTTCATGTACATATAAGTACTAAAGCACAAGCACAATTCATGTTAATTACCAGGTTTTAATTCTACATGAAACTATTGCATGTCTGCTTTTAATTTATAAGGCGCTTAACAGAAGCAGCAGCATCTTCCCCTCGGCCTTCAGTGTGTCTGACTGCCACGTTGTGTTTTCATTGATCCGTCCATCTTTTTGCCTTAGTGCTGCAGATAAGCACAAGATTGAATCCCCAGCCTGGCAGCTGCTGTGTGAACAGAGGCAGCTACAGCTGAGATTGAACTGAAATGGATATTTAAAATGAATGTGATGTCAAAGCTGCCTCGTGGTCCTTGTGAGGAACTGGGATCCTTGTATTCAATGCACATGCATAAGATGGTTATGTAACTACAGTGTGAATTAGCTGCTGACACAAGATGTAAAAAAAAAAAAAAAAAAGAAGAAGTGGGAATTGCATTCCTGGGTGTAGAAAACAGCTATTCCATCCAGCAGAGAGAGTTAAAGCCTGCTCTTGATAAAAAAATCCCAGCTGAAACAACAATCGTCACGTTTTCCCCATTATAGACCAAATAAATACTGCAAAAGCACAACTGAGATTTGTTGATTTTGAAATTATTTCTAAACAACAAAAAACAGCCCTTTTTCTTTTTTCAATTTGTCTGACAAAAAAAAAAAAAAAAACAAGCTCAATAGTTGAGTACTTTTATTTATCTGGGTGACAAATAAAATCTAGTACGTTCAATCACTCCTATAATCATAATACTGCACGTCTTGGCCTGTTGTTATCTGCCAAATTGCGTTTTGCTGCTCCGCTATGATGCACATCCTCCATAGATTACTCACTCTGCACAGCATCTCATCTTCACGTAACACACAAGGCGTTCCTGTAAGCAAGTACAAAGGAAAAGAGGTGGGGTGGGGATGAACTGTAAATAAGTGGCAGAATAACACAAATCCAAGAGCACAGACGTGTGACTGACAAATTGGACGATGAAGCAACTGGAAGGTTGGGAAAGAAGTGAAGATTAGGCCCGCCAGTGCCGACTGACTCAATGCTCAGACAGAAACAGACCAACGGAAGGGAACAACCATTAGGTGCGAAAATTAGGCGTGAAAAGATAAACCGATCATTTGGCAGACAGATTACCTACAACAGAACGAAAGTGAAACAGTGCAGCTTTCGTCTTAAAAATAGCACGTAACAAAAAGAGAGTATATCAGTGAGGACTGTCAGATACGCTTCAAGCGACTTCTTATTTAATTTAATACAGCAATGACTAGGAAAAGCCAGGGTAACAACAGCTTCCACTTGGTTCCTAAAATCTCAGCCATTATTACAGACAATGCAGTTCGACAGTGGATGAAATCAAAGCTAGATGAATACAGCAACAACCTTTTGAGAGGATCAGTGTCACTTCATCTACTTTTCCACTGTAAACGTTGCACAAGAATAATAAAGGATGAAAACGTTCATTTTAAACTGTGACAACTGATAGAATGCCCGTTACGAAAGGTCAAAATGCATATTCATGTAAATTCAATGTTTTTGTAATGTTTTATTGTTGAATTGAATTTAGGATACCAAAGTTTTGAAAATGTTCAGACAAAACCAGCTCATTCCAATGGTTTGGGTGAAAATATGTTATAAATTAAATGTTACAAAACACGGGTAGCTATTGGCAATTTTCAGATTGGGAAAGTGGATCTCAAAGAAAAAAGGTTGCAGATCCCTTGTCTAGATGATGTGAAGTGTACAGAGAAAAAAAAGATAATCAAAATAAATAAATTAAATTAAATAACTGACTGAATGTAAGGGAAGCACGGTGGCGCAACTGGTAGAGTTGCTGCATCTCAGCGAGCAGGTCCCCGGTTCAAATCTGGGTCCGGGGGGCCTTTCTGGGTGGAGTTTGCATGTTCTCTCCGTGCATGCGTGGGTTTTCTCCGGGTACTCCGGTTTCCTCCCACCGACCAAAAACATGCATGTTAGCCTGATTGGTGACTCTAAATTGTCCCTAGGTGTGAATGAGAGAATGAATGTTTGTTTGTCTTGTTTGTCTCTATAGTGTCCCTGTGATGGACTTGCGACCTGTCCAGGGTGTACCCCTCCCCTTGCACAATGATTGCTGGACATGGGCACCAGCGACCCCCGTGACCCAAAATGGAAGAAGCGGGTAAAAGATAATGGATGGATTGATTGCAAATTTAACCAACAGCATTAAAACTAGAGCCCAAACAATACAATATATCGGTAGGGCCTATATTTTAGGCCGATATAGATGTTTGGGGATCTATTGGAATTGTCCCATTATGGTATTTGCTGATAAGCACTTCTAATTTTCACCCCTAAGATGCTGGGACCCAGCTGTAATTGTACAATGTATCCAGCAGAGGGTGCATAAAGACCACTTTCAATGGCTATTCAGTTAAGTTTCACTTTCAGATTCAGCATAGATGAAGCAGAGAGCAATACCATGTAGCGTATTTGGATGAACAGAGCATAGTAAGTTTATTTTAACTGATCTGTAAAACAAATCAACAATAATAAATTATCTTCAATCCTCCAACTCACTTGTCATTAGCTATGTGCCTCTCAAATTAGCAAGCTAATATTTAGATAACCTAGCATAGGCTAAAACTTTATCCAGAACAATAAATCTAACGTAGAGGTAATATCAGTGTTAGTAACGTTATCTTTGTCATCCTCAATGAAATGCATTGTTTGTCTGACATCTTAACTTCTCTGCAAAGAAAAAAAACAATGCTGCTGCGGTCAATACTAATTACGCCTTCACCAAACGTGACTGACTGTTTAAACAATGAACAGCGAAGAGTGTTTCTTTGTTTAATATATATTTTTGTAACACACTTGATAACTTTATGAATAGCGGAGGATAGAAAATGTGAACACATGCACCCGCTTCGGATGTTACTGTGGGACTAGGTACCGGTATATATGTTAGCTTCATGGTTGCTAGCAGCCACGCTAAATAAACAAGCCTGCTCCACTCACTGTTTTCTTAGATTCTTGGGGGTGGACAAAGCTGAGCCACCATATTGGTTATGGGCGGTCGCCTTTCCCTCCCAATATCGGTATCGGTGATAACCAAAATTTCCATATTGGTCAGGCTCTAATTAAAACTTTCATAGTTTAAATGTTACATATGTAACATTTACAAAATGCAAGAGGAGGTTTTTTTTTGGTGTGTGTTTAAATTTTATACACAAATGTAATTTTCTTTTTATATAAATACAAAACATCAAGCTTTCACATGCACATGTTGGCGTGTGGTTTAATAAAATCTTCTCCGCTTCAGAACCCTCAAATATACTGCTTGGATACACTGCTGCCCAAATCAGCAACACCTCAGCAATTATGCCACAATGTAATTTGTTCATTTTGCCATATTTCTCAGTGTGATTTTGTGCAGCTAAGCCCAGAAACAATCTTATTTTAAAAAAAATAAATTAAAAAAACACGTACAGGCCTGGTGTTGGCATCAATCGTTTCATTCATTGTGAACATCCCCTGAAGCAGCACAGTTTATGTGAGAAGTGGAAGTGTGAGAACAAGTGTTGAGTGGAAAAAAAGTGTTAGACTGTGTGGCCTTTTCAGGTGGAGTGAATGGGTAGTACCCTTAATACGAAAGACGGTGCAAGTCAGCATCATCCTGCACAGCAGGCTGACACAGATTGATGCTGGAAGAGACCAGTCAATCTGTATCTCATACCAACACACACACACACATGCACACATGCACAACAAATGCCGGTGGTTCTCTGGGACAACACTGACTGATGACTGCATCTCTGAAAGTCTGACAGCAAGTCTCTGCTGTTTCCAAAGAAGCACATTTTAGAGTCTCTGCCTCGGTTACAACGGTGTGACTTGGAGTAACAGAAAGCAATTTAAAGTTTGGCTCAGATGGACCCATCACTGCTTGAACTGATGATATTGTGCAGCGGGAGCAGCCTGAAAGAAATAAAATGACAGCTCCACATGTCTCATATCATGGACTGAATCCAGAGAATGGGATCTGATGTCGTTTAACACTTTGCACGAAACTCTTGGTAAGGGATTTGCTGAACATTTCACATTTAAGTCATTTCTTACCTCCAGACGCCACACAACATTATAGTACAGGATAAGAAATGAGAGGTTCCATGCAGTAAAGCATTTAATGTTCCAAATATAGACAAGACTTTTCCATCGCCCTGCTCTCTGAGGCACTGTATTCACCTAATTGGATTATTACAAACACTTTTCATCTCCTGTCTGGCTTGTGGTTAATGAAGTTTAGTCAATTGTACGTCTCAGTTTATTAACTGTGAGGCTGGAGGCGACATCCAAAGTCAGAATGTAGGCTAAAGGTTTGAGAAGCCTCCAAACGTTTAGAATAAACATGCAGATAGAAGCAATGTAATAAATCTGTGGTGTTAACATCAATAAGGTTCATCACAACATTTTTATGCAGATGATACCCAGATTTTTTTATTAACAAATAATCACCTGCCACACACAAACACACACACAACTCACTGCCACTAATGTAAAATTCTGAATGACACATTTTAGTAAAGAGGCCCCAAACACTGCTGCTTCGTGCTTTATTATAAATGAAAATTAAACAAATCAGCAGCGTGCAAAAAATGAAGGCTTTTTAAAGAAGTCAATTCTCATTTTAGCATTTTCAAGAAAAAAAAATATTTTTTGTAATCGCACACGATACTGTCAAATTTCTATTGCTGATAATCCAGGGGAAAAAAGTGTATTACTGTATATTGTTGCTGACAGTTCAAAATACATATAATCCAAAATGCTGAAGCAAGAATCCACAAAAAATAAATAAAAAAATAACACTTATTTTAGAGATTTTAAACTACTTAATCCTTTAATAATTTTGTCCTTTTCTTACATTTAATAATTTAATACTCATGTATTCCAGTTTGCACAGTAGAATTTTTGTCATATTTTTAAAAACCCTTTGAGTATAATAAAAGAACAGCCAATTCCCAGTGTTTTCTGCAGAGCGTGAAAGCATTATTCCCTAGTGTTCACTGTCGTTAAATAAGATTACTTTCATAAACATACACTATATGAAGTTGTTTTATTGCTCAGTTTCTGTGTATTTGTAATAGTTTATCAAAAGCATTTGAAGGTGCTTGAATATGCAGATAAATTTTACCTGAGTTTTAATTCTGAGCACAATATTAACAATAACAAGCTTCTTTTGAAGGAACAGTAGAGAGATGTTCCTCTGTAGAGGCCATCTGAACTTCATAACCCCCATGGGTTCTAGTTTACCCTTGAGCAGAGTTTAACAAATGTATTCATGTGTGGGAAATTACATATATTAATACTTTTTTTTTAAATGAATTATCTTAAGTTTTATTTTCTCTGGCTATTCTGACACAAAAAGAATGAGGATGAGTCCATTATCAAGGTACAATGAATAATAGAAAGCATCCTGAAAGCCCCATCTATAGTGAACTTTCACACATGCAGCTAAACCAGTCAAATGTTCCAGATTTTCTGCGTAGAGAAAGAAAGAAAAATCCTCCTGCTCGAGGTCTAAATGGTGTTTGACGGGCTGATCTTTCATTTCCAGAGACTAATGCTCAAATCTGACATCTATGACAGGAATGAATTGTTGCAACGCTGTAACTAGATTTGCTACATCCATCAAATTCTGCAATGTAGCCTGTAACTGACTTCTTCGGTAAATTGCTTTTTACTGAATTTAATCGGTTTATTAGAGCGACAATGTAGGACATAGCATTGTAATTTAGTTAAAAATAAGTTAGGTCCTAGGACATTTGAGAACAGTTTCCTTGTGTTCTGCTTCTGGACTGAAAGGCCAGCACTCCAAGTTTTTGTGTGTATTTGAGAAGGGAACACACTTATGGTGTTTTCTTGGAGCTCATTTGATTTTCCACGTTAATTCAGCTGACATTCATTCTCTTCTCCAGGTCTCCTTATTTCTGAAGAAAGAAAAAGCTTCTTAAAATTAACTGTATTTAACCTAAAGAAAATGTTTTTGCATCCTCCTGCTTTTAAATGCATTACCGTATTTCTCGGAGTATAGGTCGCACCTTTTTATCATTTATTCATGGCCTGCGACCTATACTCAGGTGCGACCTATATATGGCTTTTTATCACTTTCGGCGAAACAAAAAAATCCAGCTCATTTCACAATTACGTTCATTTATTAAGGAAAAGTTCAGCTCAGACACATATTTGCTATAATTTTTATCAAACAAATAATTGTTTTTAAGTGTTAATCTTCTTAAAAGCCTTGCTGTGCGCTCCTGTGGCAGACATTTGCAGCAGAGCTAAACGTAGGTGCGACCTATCTAGGGATTTTTCCAATTTATTGGTAATAATTGGACAATGCGACCTATACTCCGGTGCGACCTATACTCCGAAAAATATGGTATGTACCAGTGCAACAGAGAAAAAGCAACTGAAAATGACACCCTACACACGTCTTACTGTATTAAAATATATATATACAAAACAGAGGACTCAGAGCTGCTGATGACTAAAAAAAGGAAATGAAAAATGTGTGTTAAAGTGTAGCCAGTGTTAGTACGAGAGGTAACTCATTACAAAGAAGAGTAAAGCTGAGGATGAATAGTTCACAGCTTTGTTTGAAAGCAGCAGCAGCAGCTTGTTTGAGGCAATAATGCGTGACTAAAAAATCCTTTTGTCAGAGCAGCGTGAAAAATTCAAGCCAGCGGAAAAACATTGTTGGGAATACAAACACTGTCCACGTCCCAACCGTCCTCTCAGATGACATCACTGTTCTGCATCCCTCCCAGTTAATACCTCAGCTTAAAGACAACAGTTTTCATAAAAATGTGCCAAAAGCATCCACACAGGACAGCAACAGAAATCTTAATTTTGATTTTTCCAGCTTTCCAATATCATTCCAACACGTCTGTGTGCTTCACTTGCCATTTCTGACTGGCCCTTTGGTTTATGGATCAACTGAAGCGTTCAGTGTGGGAGAAAATGACAGGAAATGTCTGGCCTACTGTATTTAGGGAAAAAAATTCCCTGAAAACATCTGAGCTGAGCTTGGAAAGAAAATAAATAAAAATGTATCAATTAAACACACGCACTGAGCTATGCCAGCCACAAAGGAGAATTCTAGCAAAAAACTCGCAGATGAACAAAAATCTTGTTTCAAATTAACCCACAAGCGTTAGTTATGTTTGAGGCTATAGAAAGTCACTACCGGTAAGTCTTACTCACCAAATCCAGGAGTGCCTTCTGAGTGGAAACTGACTGAAGTGCATCATGTTCTTATCGTATGCAGCATTCGGGTTAAGTCCAGGCTTCATAATGAAGCTGTATCAAGGTTGATCTTTCTTTCTGTCAACTTTTGCCCCTTCGAGACCCTTAGCTAATAATCGTGGCTAGATACCGTCCCAAGGTATCTGCAGGCCCCAGTGTAAAATATAATGTTCCATAGTACTGTGACGTCCGTTGCTGTGTTGTGTACATTCAGAACTCCCAGCTTCTTGGTCCTAAGGCATGATTACAAAACCTTTAGTGTATTCCTTACAACGCATTCTCAAAAACAAATTAAACAAAAGCACCATATAATCCACTGAGGTTCAAAAGGAGACAAAAAAAAAAAAACATCCAGTACATGTGAGTGAGAAGACCTAAGCCTGGTGTAGTTTCTGTGTCTGTGCCACCAGGCAGGCGGCAGGACCAGCCGAGCTCTCCGGCCGCTGTTCTTTTTTCCGTGGGATTCTTCCTGCGAAGGTTTGGAAATTACTGTCCCACATCCACATGGTGAACCAGTTCAGGGAGTCATTCCTCTGGTAAACATTCCTTTTCCTGAAAAGCCAGTGACGCCGCTCGGAGAGGCAGCCACAGCAGTCACAGCAGCATGACAGAGCATGTGGCACACACACACACACACAGTCACTCACACAACTCACAGGTTCGCTTTCATCCTCTCGTCTTTGTCTCTCAGATTTGGTGTGTGTGCCCTTTCACAATCTCCCAGAGAGGGAAACAAGAAAAAGGGAAGGGAGGGATAAAAAAATAAAATAAAAAATTAAAAAAACAGTAACGTGTCTCTTCAGTTTCCCCTCTTGTTCTCTGTGTTGCTGTAGATTGTCTTTCTCCCCTTCCCTCCCTCTCTTCTTCCCTCCACCCAGTGGGATGTCCTGACGCTGTAATAGGTGTGTCTGTCGTACGCAGTAAGCTAGATCCATTTATCCTCTTAAGACTTCATTCAGTCAAACAGGTCTGCACAAACACAATTTAAGCACGCAAAAGCATGCACATGTATAAACTGTATACTGTAATAAGAGCAAGGCGTTGACAGTTTTATCCCCTTAAACCCCCCTTTCTTGACTGATGTGTGTTTGTCCTTATTATAGCCCTCTTTTGTCATGACAAGTCCCCCAGCTGTTCAGTGCATTAGTTCAGTTTTTTACTAATCTGAGCCTAACCCGTTCTGTCTTTAGGATCTGCATGCCTGCCAACAAACTGAAATTTCAAACTACCGTATTTTTCGGAGTATAGGTCGCATCGGAGTATAGGTCACATTGTCCAATTATTACCAATAAATTGGAAAAATCCCTAGATAGGTCGCACCTGCTTTTAGCTCTGCTGCAAATGTCTGCCACGGGAGCGCACAGCAAGGCTTTTAAGAAGATTAACACTTAAAAACAATTATTTGTTTGATAAAAATTATAGAAATATGTGTCTGAGCTGAACTTTTCCTTAATAAATGAACGTAATTGTGAAATGAGCTGGATTTTAAAATGTGTTTCGCCAAAAGTGATAAAAAGCCATATATAGGTCGCACCTGAGTATGGGTCACAGGCCATGAAAAAATGATAAAAAGGTGTGACTTATACTCCGAAAAATACGGTACGCAACATATACCACCTTAGTTCCATGTATTTTTTTTGGGTCTGCACGTGTGCTTGTGTAAAATAAATACACAATGCATGACTGCCATTTAAAAAGAAAAAAGAACAGGGGTTCTATCAAAGCATGTTTTTTCAAGGAACCTGTTAAACCAGATGCCATTTATCTTACTGTAGTGCAATGAATTATGTGTTTTTACGCCAGCAGCTTTTGGCAAAAGGCCAACATGGGGGAAAAAAAAGTATTTTATCACTTCATCTTGCGTCATTCAGTGTGAATATGTTGGAGCTTGTGTCAGCCCAGTTGTGTGCGGATGACTTTGAATGCGCACATCTGTTTGGGCGTGTAGGTTGTATGACTGAAGCGTGTTTGGAGGCGAGGTTGGGGTTAGCACGCTGGGGTTGCGTCTGTGTGTGTTTTGCATTAAAAAAAAGCCAAAGCTCCAGTTGGCGCGGTCTGAAAAACAGGATCCAGCGTTGCTTCTTGCACACATCCTGCTTAACATATACGTCAGCAGCTTCTCAACTCCTGCCAAAAGTCAAACCACCTCTGAAAGCCTGCTTCTTCGGCTACACCCGCCACAAGTTAAAGATGTTCGAGGAAGTGAGTTGTGAGGGGAAATGACGGCAGAAGTGTGCCTTTTGGGGGAAATGTGGGGACTTGGATTGTTGAAGAGCTGAGCTGACAGCTCAAGCAAATAATTAGTAAATTTTTTTTAAAGGTTACACAAAAACAGAGAAACATAAAAATGAATAGTTAAGATTTCCTTAAAGCTGCTATATGTAACTTTTCTAACAATATATTTTTAACATATTTCTTCACTCTGTCACTAGATTGATGTTAGAGAGGTAATCTCTGAAAAAATAAATATATATATATTGTCCCCTTGCTTCTCCAGGTGGTAAATAAGCATTTCTAAAAAGAAAAAGTGACCCGCCATTTTCCAGCCAATAAAAACAAAGTTTGTAACCAGCCAATAAAAACCGAGCTTGAATTTGAATCAGCCAATAAAAACAGAGCTTGAATTTGAATTTCAACAGACCACAAGGGGGCAGAGCCATATATGGCTCTGAGGGGGAGGGATCAGAATGCTTTGCTTGTTGAAATTTTTTCTAAGTGCTGATGTTCTACAGAAACTGCAGACTTCACCTTTAAGTAGGGTTGTTTGGAAAGGTTATAAATAGTACTGTAATTGTCTTCCCTGCCATCAGTTTGGAGAAATTAAGTTTTGGGTTAGGGTTAGCCCTAACCCTAACCCTAAATCCAATCTCATTTTTAACTATTTTTCATGGATTTTGCAGTTTTATAACACTGTATACCAGTATTTCTGCAGAGTGCCCCAGACTGAATAGGATAAGTCAATATCACTATTAATGTTTTTAAATGACAAAAAAAAGTATGTAAATTACTGTGTAATGAAAAATGCTATGAAATATTTCAGATGGGAGTTGTTTTAAGATGACTTTTAAAATTAAACTCTATTTTGCAACCCATAGATTTATTAATTAATTATTTATTAACCTTTATTTAACCAGGCAAATCCCATTGAGATAACAGATGATCTTTCGCAAGGGAGGCCTGGGCCTGAAGGCAGACCAACATGCATGTTTTTGGTCTGTGGGAGGAAACCGGAGTACCCGGAGAAAACACATGCAAGCACGAGAGGAACATGCAAACTCCACACAGAAAGACCCCAGGTCCAAATGGGGATTGAACCCAGGATGTTCTTGCTGTGAAGCAACATTGCTAACCACTGAGCCATCGTGCTGTAAACTTTCTCAGAAAAGATGGGCTTTTTGGGTGAACAATGACTTAACCCAACCTCTGCAACCATGCTTTAAGCTACTGCAATCTGGCAGGAAACAAATGCCCCCCTTTAAACAAAGAAGAATGGGTAGACAAAAAAAAGTGTTCCCTCTGCTGGGACATCGAAACAGGGACTTTCTAAAATTGCCACATACAGTTCTGATTATCATTGTCTCTTGGTGATGCTTTAGTGTTTTTTAGTTGTTATACACTTTTTATGTATTATGCACATTATTTCACTTGTGTTTATTTAATATTGTATTTTTATTGTCATTTTAACAATACAGTTTTACAATACATTTAAGTTTGTATGTACTGTGAACGCCTTAAAGTGGCCTTATGCTCTATTTATGTTCCAGAAGTTGCCACCTCTTCTAAATGCGATAAACAAGAAAGTTCCCCTATCTTATCCTCTCTTATCTTCTTTTTCAAACTTAGGTCATCCAAAAGGCTATCTGAAACAGATTAGATATGGACTGTTTATAACCCAGAAGCTCAAAAGATTTAAATGTTCTTTTAAAAGCAGCTGTTTATTTACATGTACTGTGGAAAAAATGCATAGACACACTTTGTATAAATAGAAGTTGAGCTAAGAACTCCATCAGTTCAAGTTTTATAATTATGTGTTTAGCTACGCTAAAAAGTACACGGTGCAATTTCCATTGTAAGGATGGTATAAATGCAAAATCTAAAACCCTGCTTTGAAGGCTGATGCCCCTCATTCTGCTCAACACTTATGAGATGTCAAGACTTAAGA